>PVKS010034015.1:5132-21355 GCA_004027875.1 Aplodontia rufa | reverse complement strand
AAGATAGAATATCCTGATACAAATTTATATATTGACATATAAATAAATATATATAATAGTAATTTATGTATATTTGTATGGAATACAAAAATCTGCAAAGACTCCCTCTGAGTAACTCTGAGGGATGGGAGATTTTTATGGGAGTCTTAGACAATAGGTCTGGCAGAATTGTAGAGAGATTTTTGCTTGACTTTTCTTCTTCTTTCTTTCTTTGATAACTTCCTTCTGGAGAGAAAGGCTATATTCATGTTTTTTAAAAAGCAATCATCTTAATTTTCCCATGGTTTACATTAACATTGACCTGAATGTCAAATGATGGAGTTAAACCTGTGTTCTCCCCAATCTAAGCTTAGGTTTGTTTGTAAAGTTTGTTTCCTCCACAGAGGCCTTGACTTCTTTTCCAGTCCTTACCGCACAGAGAGAAACCATAACTTCTGCGAACAGCTTTGGTGCACTCCTTTACAGATTCTTAATTTGTGAGGCAAATTCTTCCTGAGTCTGCGAGACTCACAATCTTATCTCATGGGCAAGAGTTAAATCTTAGAGCACACAAAAAATTTATTTTCAAAGAAAATGCATTTTAATGAAAGCCTATATTACTATTTTATGGAAAAATTCCTGGGTACCTCATTGAAACATTTCATCTCCAATAATTAAAGGTGTATAATAAAGGCAAAATATGTTTTTTTCCATAATACTTGGACTTCCCTTCATAAAAATGCTTTACTTATTACCTTATAAATATTCTCTCTGTATCACAGAGGCCTTAGTTTAAGAAAGGCAACTTCTTTTAGCAATATTAAGATATTGACTCTGGAATCAGTCAGGGAATGAAAAATGAAGTTATGCATATTTAATCTACTCAGCGAGGATTTGGGGCTGCCTCTGAGAATAAAGGAGAAAATTAATAACTCCCCACCCTCCTTCACAAGGATATTTATGAGGACAAAATTATTTCAAAACATCTGGGAAGGCATTTAAAAAGTGTAATAAGATATTAAATGTAGAGAATTTTATGATTATTTTTATGATTGATAATTATATTATTTAAACTTTAGAAGAAACATTCATTTGACTTCTGTGAGTTTAACATTTCCTTTAAGCCCTAAGGGACAATTCCTTTTTTTCTTTGAATAAAAAAAATCTATTTTCACATAAATAATAGAATATATATTTTCCCATCTTTTTTTTTTTTAACCTTTCAAGAATTCTGCTTTACCTTGAACAGCGTTTAGCCTTGACCACCTTTTCTAAACAGTCTGTGCCAGGGGGAACTCTTATATGTCATGGTAAAATAAATAATGTAGAGAATATAGCTTCTTTCATAGGTATGGATGGAAGGAATAAAGGGAAAGATTTTTTTTTCACTTTTAAAAACTGCCTGTATATCAGTCCTGTAAACTGCAATAATATATACTTCAGGTCATTTATTTAAAATGATAGTTTTTAAAATAATTGCTATTTTTGAACGAGGTAGTACACTGTACAATGAAAATAAGAAAAGGAAGGTAGGTAGAGAAGGAGGGAAGGAGAGAGTGAAGAAGGGAAAATTAGGTCCTGAAGTGAAGGATTGATTACTCAGTAAGGACTGAACTGAAACTTTTATTTTTAGCTGGAAAATTGATTACTTTAGAGTTGAAAAATTTTCTTTCCAAGTTAAAGATTAGAATCATTCTGGGGAAATGATCTCACCTGCTCTATGACAGACAATATTCGGATGGACCTTTTAAGTCATGGGGATTCATTCCTATTTTCTGTGATGGGAGTGTGGGCCAGGTCCTTACTGACGTTCCATTGTAATGGTGAAAAAGTGGTGGTCGGATGCCACTCCATGGTGCCTGTATGCACTGGCTTCTCTGCAGCTGGGCATCCAGATTGAGCTAGTGATTGTTTTAATGAAGCTGATCTATCTGACCATTTAAAATTCTGGCACCTGATACTGAAATCCATGGTGTCACATTGTATAAATAGATCACATGGATTGGAAAAAATCACAGGGATCCCTAGTATTTACTTTACTCATTGACCCTATCATATTTGCTAAAAAATTACTTAAACATTTTCATTTTATTAAGAACAACTGGCCAGGTTAGCTCCTAAACTGATAAGGGGATTTGGAATAAATACTCAAGTGCAAGATACCATTTGTAAGGTACCTATTTATTATCTTATTTGTTTAATGTCTGACATTCTCCTCTCCTTCCCTCTCCTCTCCTTTCCTTTTCCCACTGCACTCTCTCCCCGTCTCCTTTGACACGCACACACTCACCCATAAGCAGCACACAAAAATAAGATTTGTGATGGCAAGGACTTAACTCATTTTAATTGTGGCTACATTTGTAGTCTTAGAATATATTCAGTACATAGTAAAATAAAGACTCAATAAATATTTGCTGCATGCAGGAATGAATCTTCATTTACGTTAGGAAAAAAACTTCTCTATGAGAAATGGCCTAATTGATTAGAGAGCATTTATCATACCTATATTCAAAGTACAGCTTGTGGACTAGCAGTAACCACATTTGCAGATAGCTTGTTAAAAATGCATCGTCTTGGGTTCTACCCCAGATCTCAGAAAACGGAATCTGCCTTTCTTCAAATTTCCCAGCTGCTTCCCATTGCACATGACAGTTTGGGATGCCTGGTCTCAAGAGTCATTCATGCTGTCATAACCTCACCTATGCCTTCATTAATCAGGACAAACTTTTCCACTGAATCTCAGTGAAAATTTCTCATAGTCAACCTTCCCATACCTTTGAACAATCACTTTACTTGACACATTGAAGGTTATAAATTTGTGGATGTGTATTTTATAAATTTAATTTCTTCTTTCTTATCTTTTAAATTGGAGGAATTAGAAAAACCAAGGTAATTGAAAAATTTAGATGTGGGCATCTATTCAAGAATTAGTAATTATGGAATGCTAAATAAATTTTTAGCTCTGAATGACACTACTTAGAAAATAAAAACTTAATATGTGATCTCTTGAGATTATAATTTTGTGTGTCTGCTGGAAAGTTTTGAAAAATGTGAAAATTAAAAGTTAAGAAAATATTCTGTAATAATTATTAATTTAATAGTTGTGAAAACTGATTTGTTTAAAGTCCTAAAATATAAGTGGCTTCATAGGAGATAACTAATGTAAATTCACAAAGAAACATAAAAGTAAATAATAATCTAATTTTTAAAGATATCAACCTGATACTCAAGGAGAATAAAATACTCAAACAGGAGGCTAGAGAATAAAATGATGATAAAAGAATTTGATCTCTCTTCAGATAGATCATTAAAAATATTTAAAAGAAAGGTATGAATTATTATCAATGCTGTGAAAGAGAACACCTCTTTTTCTTGCTGCTCCTCCTCCCATTGTTGCTGGGAGGCCCTCAATATTCTTTCAATAACATCCTTTATTTTTCTTCAGTTAACAAAGTGGATTGTTGTTACTTAAAGAGAAATCTATTTGATAAAGGATGAGGGATGTGAGCAAAGGACTCTGTTACAATATGAATATGAGGTGTACCGCAAAGAGGTCATGTTAGGCAATTCAGGAATGTTCAGAGGCAAAGTGAGTAGATGCTGAGAGCTGTGCCCTAATCAGTGGATTAATCTATTTGATGGATTAAGAATTTGAATAAATTACTGGGTTGTAACTGTATGCAGGTGGAACAAGGCTAGAGGAAGTGGGTAACTTTGGTCCTACCATCTGTATTATGTCCCTAGTTCCAATCAGAACAAAATAAATCTCTCTTTCTCTCTCCTTCCTGGTTTCTGTGGGCAGCTTTTCCTTCTGCACTTCTGCCATGATGTTCTGCTTCATCTCAGGGTCCCAAACAACATAGCTGGTCAACCATGGACTAAACCTCTGAAACCAAGAACCAAAATAATTTTTTCTTCCTCTAAGTTGTTCTTGTCAGGTATTTTGATCATATCAATGAAAAGTTGATTAACACAGACTCCAAGTGAAATGGGAGATGATTTGAAAATAATTATTAGATAGAAATGGAATAATAGAGAACAATATCGGTATATACTTTCTGGATGTTATACTATTATGCAGGATATATTGGGGAAGCAGATATTCCAATATTGAACCAGAAATTCAAATCCACATATTCACTGAGAATGAAGATGGGATTAATTCATCGATATGGAGATAATTCATTTTAAAGATGAACAATGCCATTATGATAGATTATTAATTTTTGTTCCTTCTTAATGATATTGCTTTCATTCCTTTAAGAGAAGAACCACAAGATATTTTGGGGTATTTCAGCTGCTAGAAATTACATGTATTTGCTTATCTGCAACTAAGTATGGCCATATTCCTAAAGTCCATCCAATAGTATTTAAGTAGAAGTGTGTGTCACATTTCTAGGTCATGACATTCACACATAGGGACATGCTCATCACTTCTTCTTCCAAACTTTCACTTCTTAAAAAATAAAGTTGATGAAAGGAACCAAAACAGCAATTTTAGGCTACAATATGGATTCCAAGAGTTTAGGATGTCAGAGCTACACTAAGAAACATTTACAGCAGCCCTAGGCTACTTATACTTGGATGACACTGTGAGAGAACATTAAAATTTTATCTTGTTCTGCCAATGCTATTTTGGCCTTTGTTAAGAAACTTGATCATTATCCTTCCTATTACACCAATGAAGATCACTCATAGCAACATTTAAAGGGAGAAAGTGACAAGTACCAACTTAAATTCTTGCCTTAGGACTTGGATTAAAATGCAAAGACTTTAAGCAGAAAAATATCTTAGCATTTAAAGCTATATAGAAAAGTTTACTAATTATTAATTCAGCAATTGATTTCATGGATTTGGGATATATAGCAATCCTGTTGCATGTGCACATGTGCCTGTGCCTGTGAAACTTAGGATATTAGCAGAGAAAGTAAGGATATTAACAATAAGAAAATTGATATCTCTGAGAACTCAGAGATCTTCTACAATTTTAAACCCTGAAAACTTATGGAGAAATGTGAAAACATTGAAACTACATTGTCTGGGGAAATATTATTGTAAAAATCAAACCAACAAAAACAAAAACAAAAAAAAAACCCAGGAAATAAATAAAAACCTAGAAAGATAATACTCTCCCTAATACACTTCCTTCATGTTTTTACTTAATTAAGACATGATCTGATACAGTCACCACTGGGGATCTGGCCATTTGCTTCTACAACCTGGTGAACTCCTGACCTTATCTACATACTGGAGTGCAATAACCAGCTCACAAATTGGGGAAACAACCAGCTGACCCTGGGTCATCACCAATGAGCAAGAGGGCAGTGTTGCTCATTGACTCAGAGCCTTTGTTTGTTATCATGGCTAAAACATCTCCGGTAAGCTTTCCACAAGGACAATACAACCTATAATATCCTCACAGAGACTGTCAGTCACCTTCCAGACCATGCAAACAAGGTGAAGGAAAAGCTATCGTGAAGGAACTCATCTCCAACCTCACCAGGGACAAGCAAACTGAGACCCTGGTGGAAAAGCCAGGTTAGCAACACAGCTTCAAATGAGCAGCAGTATAAGACTGTTACTTATTTTGTATGATATCTGCTCTTCACAGGCTAAGGCAAGATGATTATACTTTGGAGTGTTTTGACAAGCTACCAGATAAGACCATCTTTAATGCCTTCCTGAATGCAAGAAAAGAGCCTGAGATTTGCCATCGGGGTAGGCATAGAAAACCATCAGCTATGAAAAAATTATCGCCTCTAGGTATCATCATCTGGCTCACAATGACTTGGTCATAGTGGAGTCTTGCCATAGTACCTAACTGCATCCAAACACCAAGTGGGGAGTTCCCAGAACTTTCAAGTAAAAAGTCCAATGACAAAATACTTTTCTTAAAGAAAACAAAAGGTGAGACATTCCAGAAAACAACCCCTGTCAAACATTTATTTGGAATCAAAAGGCCTTTGAGGTCACTTTGTCTGTTGCCACCTCTGCTGTGCAATGGGTATCATGTGTGGTGACATTGAGTTCTCTTCCAGTTATATGAGTTTGCTGTCTCTTTTATTTAAATATACAAATGATCTTTACAATCTAAGTCAGTTTTCTCACAGTAGCTTTTTCTGAAGTGAGTTGAGCTATTTTCACTATTTTCTAATAAATAAATATTTTTATATACTTAAAATGATTTGTACTCAAAAAGACCTATTTATGCTAAAATGCAGAGAATAGCATAAGGAACGATTGCCCCCACATATCCAAATAATTTACGAAGGAATTATGCTGCAATTTTTTTTTAAAGATTTTTGGGAATACCAAAAGGCAATATTAATGCTGTTCATGCAGCTCTATTTGGTGAGATGAATATTCCTTACCAGAGAAGCCACACTCAACACTCTCATAGACTGTGTTATTTTGTAGTTTGTTGACCTCCAGGGCATGGCATAGAATGCACAAAAATTCCTATAATGGAAAAACAAACAGACAGAAAAGGATTGCTATTTCTTTGGAAAAATAAGATCTATCGTGCTTGTGTGACTAACTCCGACTGAGATTTTTACAGGTCTCATGATGTGTAATGATTTCCCTATGTTCTGTTTAACTATGAGCCAAATTGTTCAACCTAGTAACTGACCTAATGATTCTGATTTGGATGCATAATAGGCTTTGGAAAAGTAACAGGTTCAAAACATAATTCTTGACCTCTACAGCCTCTTTTCTCCCCAAATTGTTCTCTATACTCCTCCATTTTGTAACAGGTACCTTCATTAAGTTGTTGATGCACAAAACCATGTGTCATCATTTTATAAATTTCCATACTTCCCTTGTACTTTGCATTCCGGCTTTCATCAGATCAACTGGATCGTCAAGATATATTCAGTGTCTGACCACATTTCATACGTTTTACTTGGACTACACTAGTCCAAGCCACAAGCATCTCTTGCCTGCCCAATCAAAATAGCCTCCTGACTGATAGCTTGTTTTTTATTTCTGCTTTTTTATTATTAAATCACCACTTCCACGTGTACCTTTAGGCAAATTATTTTACTTAGTTATGTGTCAATTTCTTCCATTGTAAAATGAGGCCAGCCATACTGTCTATTGATTTGAGTCATTGTGAATGCTTAATAATTTTACATGGAGCTTTTAAACGAGTGCTCAGCACATAGTAAATTCCAAATAAATGTTAGTTATTATTATACTTCATATAGAAGCCAGATTAATTCCTTGAAAATGTTAGTCAAAAGATATTGTTTGCTGTTCAAAGCATTCCAATCGACTTTTATCACATATAAAATAAGCCATAACATTAATGTAACTGTTTTTTATTTTTTTAATTTTTTTTGGTACAAAGGATAGAAACCAGGGGTTCTTAACTACTGAGTCACAACCCCAGCCTATTTATTTATTGAAACAGTGTCTTGCTAATTTTCTCAGGGCCTTGTGAAGTAACTGAGACTGACTCTGAACTTGTGATCCTCCCATTTCAGCCTGCTAAACTCCTGGGATTATAGGTGTCCCACCATACCTGGTTATAACTGATTTTAAAGTGTCTATCAACAGATAAATTTATTAAGAAAATACAGTGTATACACAAAAACTAATGTTAATAAATCAGCCATAAAGAGAATGAACTTGCTCTATTTATGTATTTGGGGTAACATGGAAGAGCCTCAAAGACATTATGTCCAGTGAAATAAGCCTAGCACCAAGAGAAAAATCTCTTCATGTTCTCATTCTTGAGTTGAATTGACCTTATAGAAGTAGAGAGCAGAATAGTGGTTATAAGAGGCTGCAAAGGGTACGTGGTGGGGAATACAGGGACAAGTAAGTTAATGGGTACAAAATTACACTTATGAAGAACGAGTTCAGTGTTCTATACCACAGTGCAATAACAATAAGTAACAACAATTTACTGTACATTTCAAGATAGCAAGAAAAGAAAACTTCGAATGCCTCGCCACAAAGAAATGATAGTATTTAAGGTGATGGGCATTCCAATTACTCTGATTTGATCATTACACATTGTGTACAGTACAACAAGCCATACCCCATAAATATGTACAATTACCATGTGCCATTAAAAATTAAGAGTTAAATATTTTTCTACAATCAAAGCAAGATAAAATTACCAATATTAAATATTCCATGGATGAATCTTGCAGCAATAACTTTAAAAGCAGATCATGAAGGGATTTATAAATTAGAATCAGGAGCTATGTATTTCAAAGATAGTGAAAAATGATTTAAAAATGTTATTGAGTATGTTAAAGAGGAATTTTCCCATCCAGATGTATGTTTCTTCCTATAAGAGTGTGTGCTCCTAGATACAAAGAATCTTATTTCATTTTCTATGTATGTAGTAGCTATTCAATAAATGTTGACAAAACAGTCAGCAAAATTTTGTTCAAAACATGGAAAGGAAACGTAGATAAGAAACAAAAAAGAAAACCAATTAGAAAAATGTCCTAAAACTTGAAACATCATTACACAAAGAAATAAACATCTATACACATCATATATATATATGTGTGTGTGTATATATATGCACACACATATAAACATACATATACACATACATTCATGTGCTGCATCACAATGTTTGGGTCAGTGACAGAGCACATGTAAGATGTTGGTTTCATAAGATTATATTGCACAATGATAGCTGTTGTAGCTGTTTTAGTTTGCACTAGTATGTTTTATGATTTCCCCACAACTGTGAAATTGCTTATTGAGACTTGTTACAATATACACCCATTGTTAGGTGACACATGATTGTATATGTTTTCACCTAAGATGTTCAAAAATTAAGTATGATTACCAAGTGTTAGCAAGAACATAGAGCAATGTGAATTTTCATTGACCTTTGACTGAAGTGCAACCAACTTCGAAAACTAATAGGCATTCTTTATTTTTTTTAAACAATTTTATTTAGTTTTTTCATGTGGCCTTCATTGCTCTGAGACTTAGTTGTGTACATGGTGCAGGGGTTTGAACTCGCGTACTTGTGCATGCTGGGAAATCACCATAACTGCTGAGCCACCGCTCCAGCCCCAGGCATTCTTTATTAAAACTGAATATACACACATTTTATAAACCAGATGTTGTACTTATAGCTTGGCTTAATGGAAATTTCTAGGTGACAACTCAGAGGTGAAATAGAAGAATAATTGGAGGCATTAATTACTTTCTATAATTTTAAATATCATCAATAAATATTACAGTATTTTTCATTTGTTTCATGGGAGGACATTGAGGGTGTTGATGTCTCAGGCCTTCTGTTTCCTAAATAACTTAATATGCACTGTCATTCACTAACAGTGAAAGAGTAAGAGTGAGTTTGAACAGATAGGAAGTGCTATGGAAATGTTAAATTTGGGCCCTCTAAAGATTTCTTGAGAGAAATATATTGTTATTGCTGAGTAGTAGAAAAAGGAGGTCTTGGGATGAATTTGAAGTAAAAACAATTCACATATTTGTGGAATGTTCCATTGCAAAATTTTACTTCTCCAAAGTGAAAACATAAAGAATGTACTATTGTAATCATCAAAATATTTTTCTGATGAAGAGAAGAGAAAGAGGGCTGGAGTCATGGCTCAGCTGTTAGAACGCTTGCTTGGTATGTGCAAGAACCTGAGCTCAAACCCTAACACCGTATACACAACGAGGCATGTGAATCAGATGAAAAATAAATAAAAATTGATTCTCTCCCCCAACTTAAAAAAAAGAAAAAAGAAAGAGAAAGAAAATGAGGACAAAATCTTGGATTATTTAAACTCATGAAAGTTTGAGATTATTTTATGTCCAAATAAAACTTATCTAACATTGATTTTTAATTTAGTTTTCTTTCCCCAAAACAAATATTTGTTATTATTTAAACTATCTTAAATTTTTTGCTGTGTTGTTTAGAATATTGTCAGTTCAAGTACATCTGAACACAATAAATAATTTGTTATTGTATGGTTTAAACCATTTGTTTTAACACAGCAATTCATTTAAATCTAAATTTAAATCAACTATAATCTTTGTTCTTTTCTCTTTGCTTCATTTGTTCCTTTTCTTCTGTTGATTGTTGGATTGTGTTTTACTACCAATTCATTTTAACATTTCTATTATCTTCTTTATTTGTTATTACTATTATGCTATTTATATATATAAATAAATGCATTCATCTATTTATAGTTATAGAGATAAGTGTGACTTCACTATGTTTGACCTAAGCTATTTATACATGAAGTTTTATTTGCTAAACTGAAGAAGAATGAAAAAATACGCTTTAGGCTGAGGTTTGGTAAATAAAAATTCTATTTCAGACTAATGGTTTTTCAGTACTATGATTCTGAATGATAATGTTGAGGAAGGAATTTACAGAGTCTAATATATGCATCTTTCTTCGATGAGGTAGACATTTTAAGCAATTCTATTATGATTAATCCAGTGTGTTTTGTCTTAATGGAACCTATGTAGTTAATCATAAAACCGTCAACATTTATTGAGCACCTACTCTGCACAGAGATTATGATGAGATTTCTGGTATTCAGGAATTCATGATCTAATGGGGAAAAACATACAGAAATAGATGGTGCACAAAAAATGTAAAAAAAAAAACTTCTATCATAATTTTTGATTAAGTGCCACAATGAAAAATTAGTTACATCCTTTGGTAAATTTTTAGGGTCATTGTTTAAATTTTGCTGCCTTTAAATTATTCAAGATAGTTATAACGACATTACTCTAATGAAATATGCATGTTAGAAAAAATTTCCGTATCAGATGTAGATTACATATTAATAGTGATTTTTCCTCAAGATGATAATATCTATTCTTTTCATTTGCAACAATTGAACAGATATTGAAGGTGATATTTGACAGAAATGTGGGAAAGATGGATTATCCATATACAATCTGTGTTTTGTCATCCATTTAGGCCTTGGGCAAAAATCCTTATATGACAGCATATTAAAAAATAGAGTCATCCTTCTGTATCCACAGAGAATTGGTTCTATAATACCCTCTGGATACCAACAATGCCTCAAGTATTTGCATATAACCTATATATCTTCCAGTACATTTTAAATCATTTCTAGATTACTCATAAGAGCAAAAATAATGTTAAAGTTGTGTAAATAGGTGTTGAACTGTACTGATAAGGAATGATGACAAGAAGAAATCTATATATGTGATGGAAAGACACATTTTAAGCAGTATTTTTTTAATATTTTTAAGAGAGAGGGACAATGAGAGGAGAGAGAGAAAGACAGAATCAATTTTTTAGTTTTTCATGTGGCTTTCATTGCTCCAAGACTTCATTGTGTACGTGGTGCTGGGGTTTGAACCCAGGTTCTCATGCATGCACCTTCAACAGTATTTTTGATGTAGGTTTGGTTGAATGCATGCATGAATGTGGAACCTGAGTATATCCAGATGGTTATAGTCTAATTGGTTTTAGGAGATATTTTGCATTTCTGTGAATTTAGTCAATGTTCGACTGTATGGAAAATATTTTTTTGAATTCATACATTGTTTGACTGCATGGAAGTCCATTATAAAGAAAGCAGTAAACCCAGATACAAAAACTAATAATAAGATGCAACACAAATACCAAACATTACCTACATTCTGTATCTGAATTACCACATAGTCCTCACAGGAACACTAGAAACAGTCACTATTACATTCTTCCTCTATGTATTAGCTGGCTGAGGCCAAAGAGGATGTGGCCCAGTATTCTAGATGCTCTGTATTACAGTTAGTAAATTTCAGAGTCAATATTAAAATGTATTTAGTTTTGCTTTGGAATTAAAACAAAAAAAAATTAAAAATCAGATACCATTTACATATTACAATATTTTTTAAAAGAATCTTATAAAATTCAGTGTTATCAAAGACAAAGAAGTTGATTTCTTACAATGTTGTAATATTATTTGATACATATTTTAGGACAATTTAGTACTAAAATTTAAATTTAAATGATAACTACTGATGTACCTCATTCTTATTAAGGCCTGTTTGAATCCTACCAGAAGGTGCTTAGGACCTGACTGATAGGAACCATATCCCAAGCAATCCCTGCTTAGGACCAACAAGGGGAGGCTCCACACCACAAACAGCCCCACCTACCTCACAGTCTGCATCCTGGTGTGGCTTGTTTGCCTCTCTCTGGAAGCCACTCAGGACATGATTTGTAGGGCCCTGCTCAGGACCATCTGGAGGAGGTTCCCTGCTGGAGCAGCACCACCTACCTGATGCTCCGTATCCTGTCATGGCCTGTTTGAATCACACTGGTAGGTGCTCACATCCAGAGCAGCTCCTTCTCAGAAGCAACTAGAGGAGGTTCCTTGGACAATCCATGTTGAGATCTGCAATTTTGAGCCTGGAACCAAAAGGTAGAGCAACAGGAAGACCCAGGCAGAAACAGCTTCTGGAAGAAGGTAATCATCAAAGAGAAGGTGGCTAATTGTGACCCTTTGACTTGCAAGGAAAAACAACCTGGAGAACTGTCTGCCTTATGTGCAGGAAATCTCAATTCAGAGATATAGAAGAAGCTCTTCAAAAATGAAGATTCAAACTAGGAGAGGTCAACCTCAAACTCACAACTCCTCTGAAAAACACCATGGATAGGGATTAAGATGAAAACCTTGCAAATATTATCAATGATCTGATAACTAAAAGTAACAAGATATAATAAAGGGACTAAGTGAGAAAATTTAAGAGATGAAAAACTCTATTACCAAACAAATAGATAAACTCAAAAAGAAAGTAACAGATCTAAAATCTGCAGTCAATGACATGAGAGGAACCATGGAAAAATTTAATAATAGATTAACTTCTATATAAAACAGAAGCACAGCACTTGAAGAAAGAACTTCTGAAAATGAGGACAGGCTGAGCAAGCTTGACAGCACAGATGAAAAAAAGAAAAAATACTTAGAGAACATGAACAGAATTTAAAAAATGTCTGGGATGAAGTGAGAAGAAACAATCTTAGACTAACTGGGATACAGGAAGAAATTGAAACACAAATGAATGGGATTAAGGAATATTCTCAAGGAAAAAGCTGAAGAAAATTTTGCCCATATAAAAATAAAGTTGGATATGCTCATCCAGGAAGATTATAGGACACCCAAGGCCTAATCAAATGAAAAGCTCACCAAGACACATCATATTCAAAAGGTACAACAGGGAAATTAAGGAAAGAATATTGAAAGCAGCAAGGAAAAAATGCCAAATCACATTCAGAGGCAAATCAATAAGAATCACATTTGATTTTTAGCTCAGATTCTGGAAGCAAGAAGACCATGGAAGGAGATCTTTCAAGGCCTGAATAAACACAATATGCAGTCAAAAATACTATACCCAGCAAAACTCAGCTTTAAATTCGAGGGGGAAATAAGACCTTTTCATGATAAAAACACACTTGCAGCATTCATGAACAGAAAGCCAGAATTACAAAAAAATCCTCAAAGATAAACTCCAGGTAGAAGAACAAGCTAACATTCCTCAAAACCAACAAACAGGAAATTCAATAAAGGTAACATGCTATCAATAGACAACTAAGACAAAACAGAACTTACTAATAAAACACAATGAATATGCACCACAACCGCATAATTATTCTAACACTAAATGTGAATGGTCTCAATGCACCAACTAAAAGACACAGACTAGCAGATTGGATAAAAAAACAAAATCCAACAATATGCTGCTTATAGGAAACCCACTTTATAGCCAATGACAGCCACAGATTAAGGGTAAAAGGATGGAAAAAAAATCTATCAGGCATATAGCCCAATAAAGCAAGCTGGAGTTGCAATACTTATATCCAACAAAGTAGATTTCAAACATACATTAATCAAAAGAGATAAAGAAGGCCACTACATTACAGTAAAGGGAATAATGCAACAAGAAGAAATAACCACAAAAAATCTATAATATATGCTCTGCAAATACCACTGCTCCCAACTATGTGGAAAAATTACTTCAAGATATAAAACCACTTGTGGACCTCAACATGATAGTACTAGAAGACTTTAACACTCCTCTATCACTCTGTCTATATTTGATGATAGACAGATCGTCAAGGCAAAAAAAAAAAACAAAACAAAACAATAAAAGATCCTCAGAATAAACAACACCATAAATCAAACAGACTTAACAGACATCTACAAAATATTCCATCCCAAATTGACAGAGTATACCTTCTCAGCAGCACATGGATTCTCCTCCCAAATAGATTATATTCTAGTTCACAAAGGAAACCTTAGCAAATATAAAAGAGTAGATATTGTTTCATGTATCCTATCACACCATGATGTCATGACCTTAATAATTAATAGCAAAAACCATGGAAAGAAACATACATCTATGTGGAGATTGAATAGCACCCTATTAAATGTAGAATGGATCAAAGAAGACATGAGAACAGTAATTAAGGAATTCTTGGAATAAAATGAGAATGAAGATACTATATATCAAAACTTCTGAGACAGCATGAAAGAATTCCTAAGGTGAAATATTATTGCACTGAGGGTCTACATGAAGAATCAGGAGAGATCCCTAACAAACAAACTTATGCTTGAACTCAAATCCCTACAAAAGGAAGAACAGTGTAATCCTAAAGCCAGCAGAAGACGTGAAATAATTATGATCAAAGATGAAGTTAATGATATTGAGAACAAAAATAAATAAATAAAAGGAGCTGATTAAACAAACAGCTGCTTCTTTGAAAAAAATAAATAAAATTGACAGACCCCTAGCTAATCTAACTAAAAGAAAGAGAGAATCAAAGCAAATAAACAAAATCACCAATAAAAAAGAGATGAGCACCACAGACCCCTATGAAATCCAAAAGATGGTCAGAACATATTTTGAAAAACTATACTCCTCGACATCAGATAATCTGGATGCCATGGACAAATTTCTAGAAACATATGACATCCCCAAATTGCCACAGGATGAAACTGAAATCCTTAACAGCCCAATATTAGGCACCAAAATCCATACAACAATTAAAAGCCTTCCAAATAAGAAAAGCCCAGGATCTCATGGATTATCCATGGAGTTTTACACCTCTAAAGAAGAGCTAACAGCTCTCCTTATTAAGCTATTCCAAGAAATTCAAAAAAAGGAAACTCTCCAAATCAACCTTTATGTAGCAACTATAACTCTGATACCAAAACCCAATAAAGAAACATTGAAAAAAATGACAAACCAATATCCCACATGAATATCGAAGCAAAAAAATCCTTAATAAGATTCTTGCAAAACACATTCAAAAACACATCAAGAAAACAATTCATCAAGGCTGGAGCTGGAGCTCGGATGTTATGGCACATTCCTGGCATGCACCAGTACATGAGTTTGAACCCCAGCACCACATACACAATAAATTATCCAAGAAATGAAAGTCACCTGAAAAACTAAATAAAAATTGCTCCTCTCTTTCTCTCTGTCTCTCTTTCCCCTCTTTCTTTATTTAAAAAAGTAATAATAATTCATCATGATCAAGTGGGCTTCATTCTAGGGATGCAAGTTTGGTTCAACATACACAAATCAATAAATGTGATTCATCATTTAAACAGAATTAAGGACAAAAAAAATATGATCATCTCAATAGATGAAGAAAAGATCTTATAAAAATCCAGCACCATTTATGCTCACAACCCTTGAGAAAATAGAGATCAAAGGAACTTATAATAACTTTTTATAGGCCATATATGCCAAACCCTCAGCTAGTATAATAGTAAATGCAGAAAAGTTGAAAGCATTTCCACTGAACTCGGGAACAAGACAAGGCTGCCTGCTTTCACCACTTTTATTCAATATAGTCCTCAAGACCCTGGCTGGAGTAATCAGGCAAGAGGAGGAAATCAAAGGGATAAGAATATGAACGGAGGAATTTGAATTATCCATTTTTGCTGATGACATGATCCTATATCTGGAAGACCCAAAAAACTCCACCAGAAAACTGCTAGAGCTAATAAACAGATTTGGCAAAGTAGCAGGCTACAAGATCAACAGCCAAAAATCAATAGTTTTCCCATATGCCAACAATAATAGGGCAGAAGAAGAAATTAAGAAATAGGTCTCTTTCACAATATCCTCTAAAAGAATAAAATACTTGGGAATTAATCTAACAAGAGAAGTAAAAGACCTCTACAAGGAAAATTATTGAACACTGAAAACAGAAATTGCAGAAGACCTGAGATGATGTAAACATGTTCCATGCTCTTGGTTAAGCAGAATTA
>PVKS010034014.1:0-21243 GCA_004027875.1 Aplodontia rufa | reverse complement strand
AAAGCTAATTTTCTTTCCTATTAAAAAAAAGAAAAGAAGACACATTAAAATCTTCACAATGAGCACACAAGTTCTGTCCTGACCAAAGAGGAGGTTTCCAAAATTAGGATGCCCAAGGTGGTGCAGTTTTAACCTTTCCCTTTGGTTACTAGTGCAGTAGCTGGTGGGCATGGAACCAAGTGACGGTGAGCTGTTGGACAGGTTAGGACAGAACCTACCTGCTGTGGAAAATGCTGATATCTCTTCAGCACATCACAGTGTGTCTAGGAGAAAAGGCTATTGGGAGGAAAAGAAAAGAAAAAGGGTATTGTAATTTTTTTTTTAAAGAGAGAGGGACAGTGGGGGGGAGGGAGAGAGAAAGAGAGAAACAACTTTTATTTAGTTTTTCATGTGACCTTCTTTGCTCTGAGACTTTGCTGTGTATGTGGTGCTGGGGTTTGAGCTCCCATACTCGCGCTTGCACGGCATGTGTGCAAGGGCTGTAACCCTTCAGCCACTGCTCCAGCCCTGGGTATTGTAATTTTGATTGAAGTAATGGAAATGAGTGTGTGTGTGTGTGTTACCAGGGATTGAAGTGAAGGGTGTTTAGCCACTGAGCCACATTTCCAGACCTTTTTATTTTTTGTTTTGAGACAGGGTCTAGCTAAGTTGCTTAGGGCTTCACTGCTTCACTAAGTTGCTGAGGCTGGCTTTGAACTTGCTCTTCTCCTGCCTCAGCCTTCCGAGTTGCCGGGATTACAGGTGTGTGCCACCACACCTGGCATTAATTTTCTCTTGAGAAAAAACTAGTTATAAAATGGACTTCAATGGATACTTTAAAATATTTCTTTCATTCTCTCTCTTTCTTTACTGTGGTACTGGGAATCACACATAGGAACTCACACATGCTAAACAAGCACTCTACCTCTGAGCTACATCATCAGTCCCTAATTCAATTTTTAAGAAAATTTTAAAGAGGGGCTGGAGCGATGGCTCAAGGGTTATAACACTTGCCTGGCATGTGTGCATAGGCGAGCTCAAACCCCAGAACCACATACCCAATGAAGTGTCAGAGCAATGAAAACCAGATTTAGAAAAAGAGGGGAGGACAGTTATAGCACTTGCCTGGCATGTGCAAGAACCGGATTCAAATCACCAGCACCACAGACACAACTAAGTGCTGGAGCAATGAAAACCAGATGAAAAACTAAATAAAACTGATTCCCTGTTTTTCTCACCGTCCCTCGCTCTTAAAAAAAAAAAAAATTTTTTTTTAAAGAAAATTTTTGATACTGGGGATTGAACCCAGAGGTGCTTTGCCACTGAGCTGGCAAACTCCTGAGTATATAAAGTTGAAACACTTTTCATTTTAGTTCCTAAAAGTGTGTTATTTTGAACTTAAATGATTTCCATGGTCATAAAGGGAAACTAAAGGGGAAAAAAGATAATTAAAATTTACAAAGGTGAAGAGTTAAAAATATAAATCTTTTTTCTCTTGTTACATAACCAGCCAGAAAGGAGAGAAAATACTTGATTTTCCTTCTCACAAAAATCCCAACTTCTGTACAATTATTTTTGTTTTTTTCTTTAAATACAAGGAAAATACTTGTACTTTCCTGATCTAAATGAAGGAATTGGATTTTTTTTTCCCCTTCTTATACTGGTGAATGTACCCAGGGCCTTAAGCATGCTAGGCAAGTGCTCTACCACTGAGTTACATCCCCAGCCCTTTTCATTTTTTGAAACAGGGTTTCCTACCTGGTTGGACTCAAATTTGGAATCCTCCTGCCTCAACCTCCTCAGGAGCTGGGATTACTGGCATGCCACATCCATCCCATCTGGCTAGCTGTCTGAGTTTTAAGGAATTAAATGCTGAAAACACAATTGAGTCTATTTTAACCCTTCAAAGAAAGATTAATCCCTGTGCTAATTTGAAAGACGGGGCTGGGTGCTTTTGCCTAGCATACTACAGGGCAGGAAGGGAGGAAGGAAGAGGGGCTGGAGCCTTGCCTCAGCAGTATGCTGTTTGCTCTGTTTGCCCTGCATGCCGGAGGAACAGGGTTGAAACCCCAGCACCACATACACAACTAAGTCTCAGAGCAAGGAACACTAAAAGAGGGAGGAAGAGACAGAAGAACGACAAAGAGATAGCCGAGTTGAATTGGCTTATTAAGGAAGATTCTATTCAGTGAACTGCTTCCACCCTAAACATGTTTATAATACACATAATCCAGTTGCTGTGGTGACCCATGGTCCAACTATTTTTCAGTGACAGTAGCTAAGACCCAAAAAATAAGTAAGTTCCCAAATTCTTCCGGGTGCTGCCTAAATAACAACAACAACTAAAACATAAATGTTAAGACTAATTTTGAATCAAAATAATCAGTTATCAAAACCTAAAGATGTAGCTAACAGGATCATATACAAGAAGAATAGAGAATATTAAATATATCTTTCTTTCTTTTGTGCTGGGGATGGCAACTTGTGCAAGCACTCTGAGCTACATCCCCAGTCCTAAATGTGTACCATTAAATAAAAAAAAAAAAAAAACAACTTGGAAGAAAATATTTCCCTAAGGATGTAATGGACTCCACTAAAGCAGTTTTAATATTGAAATAAAATCAAAGAGAGGATTCCTGAAAGGGAAAAACTGAATCATACTACATTTTAACTAAAATACTACTGTCAGTCCTAAATACCGAAGCTCCAAGTTTTCCACGCGGGGTGGGGCGGGAAACACGGACAGAGGATCTAATCCAGCAACCAAAGGGGCAGGTGAACCGCTCTAAAAAAGCTCCAGAATCTGTATTTAAATGCCCTGAACTTCAGACATTAACATACAGTTGAGGAAAAGCCAGAGGTGTATCTTTGGACCCCTTATTTCCTGCCAATGCCGCCCCAAAAGATGTTTCAACTGATCTTACTAGGAATGAAGCAGCGCCCAGCCGTGCTGCAGCTGTACAGTAAGCGGAAAGTAAAGGCGGGAGGAGGGTGCTGGAAAGAAGTAGAAAAAGAACTGTGAAACTTGACACCGGATGAACAGCGAGCTCGGGGAAAGGAAGACAACACCGGTGACCGTGCGCCCCAGAAGAGATCAAAGTCCGGGGAAGAGGCGCAACCCCACCGGTCTCTACAAGCACTCAATTAGCGTACTTTCATTTTCCAACTTCCCGTCACTACAGAAAGTCAGAATTGCTCCCTTCCTCCCCACCCACGCAACAAAAACCGCTGCCACCTTTTGCCCTAGGGACCTCGCGGAACCCAACTATGGGTGGGAGTGGAGCGAAGCGTTCGGGCGTCCACCTGCGCGCAGCTGGGCTGGGGCCGCCGGGAGGCGCCGGGGGCGGGTCCCCAGGGGAGCGCGCCGCAGCCCCGCCCCGCGGCCGCACTTCCTGTTGTGCCGCGAGCCCCTCGGCCCACGCGTCCGCCCCCAGCCCGAGGCGCCGCGGCGCGAGACCCCAGAAAGGGCGCGGGCGGGCCGCTTACCAGGCCGCGCGCAGGGCTCCCTCTCGCTCTCGAACGCGAAGCTCCCCTCCGCCAGCGCCTCACGCTGGGAACTCGAGGACGGCGCGGCAGCCGCTGCGACCCCCACGGCGGAGCCGAAGAAGGCGGCGGTGGCCGAGCCAAGCCCGCCGGATGCCCCCAGCCTCCCGCATCTCCCGCCGCCGCACAGCTGCCGCGACTCTTTGCGCCACGCCCTCCCTCCCCCGCACGTGGCGACGGTGGCGGCGGCGCGGGTCGTCGGGCCGCTACCCGCCAGGCGCGCGTTCGGGGCGTTCCTCGCCACGGCCGGGCCTGCCAGTCGCTCCGCTGCGGGCGCCGCCACTCTTGAACCCCCCGGCTGCGCCAGGGCCCCTCCCAGACGCCGTAGCCGCCGCGCGTCACTTCCGGGGGCGGGAAAGGCGGGGCCGCGACCCCTAGGGAAGCCGCTAGGCGCGGCCGCCCCCGAGCCAGGATTTGGGGGTTCTGGGGTTCGGGCGTGCATGCGTCGAGGGCACCCTCTGGTGGTCTTCTCGTGTCACTGTGCTCTGCTCTTGATCCAGTCGGTTCCTCTTCCATGAGGGGCCTGTCGGAACTCGCAGAACCAAAAGCGGGGCCTCGGACTCTGAGGTCCCGGGCCCCCGCGTTCACGCCGGTCCGAGGGAAAGGGGCGGTCCCCGAACTCCTGCCACCCGGGCCGCTTCGCTGCTGCTGGACTGAAGTGTGAGGGCACTGCCCTCCGGGCCGCCTGTGCAACTTACTCGTCGCTGTGTGCACCGGGAGGCTGGTGGCGCGACAGCTTTCTCATCGATAAATATTAAACCTGCACCGTGGCTCAGGCCAGGACGCTGACAGACGGACGCATAGGTGGTGTTGGAGGTGAAGACCTGGTAGAGTCGTGGCTGTACCCCTCATTAATTCAAGGTCCACAAGCTGTTTTCTTAACCTCTCCAAAACACAAGTTCATCATTTATAAAATGGAACGAGAGAACGCAATCTCCTAAAGTAGTTGTAATGATTGAAGGAGATAAGGTGAATAAATGACCTAGCTGAGTTTCACAGGTTCTCATTAATAAAATTCTTAAGGAACGAGGTCACACTTGGTACAAGAAGCTACTTGAACAACTTAGCAGAGGAATGTAGGGTCATTAATGCTCTGGATTGCAGAACAAAATCCTTACATACATATATACATACATATACATATATGTGTGTGTGTGTGTATAGTTATTCTATTTATCAGGTAAATCAAAAGCACATCAATGTCTGAGTAACTGATTGCTTCTGGCAGTTTTCTAGCTGTGTGACCTGGGGCGAGTTTCTTCTCTGAACTTTTAGTTTGTATAAAATGGAAATGACAAGTGTGCAGGACTGCTGAAGGAATTAAGTGCAACGAAAGACATAATATGCTTTAGTACATTAACTGGTATACAGTAGGCACCCAGTAAATAGTGATGTCATCTATTTTTGACTGTCCCCTCACCCCCATAATTGAATTCATAAAAATTAATTGAATTCACTGAATGAATTGTGATTCTGTCACCCTATGTAGGCTTTTTTCCCCCTCCCCTTTTCTTTCCAGGGCTGGGATGGAATCAAGGGCTTCAAATGCTAGACAAGTGCCCTGCCATTGAGCTACATCACCAGCCCACTCTTTAGGCTTTTGGAAGAGGCTCATTGCTTCCTTTGCCTTCCTTCCAACCCTTTCCATAACAGACTAGTTACAATGCATAGAGAGGTAGCTGTTCCTGCAAATATGCAACTCTTACCAAAATATTTTAGCTTTTCAAAAATAGTTTTACCAAACAAAGGAAATAAAACATGTTTTTCTTAAGAAATACTTGTTTGGAGCTGGAGCAGTGGCTCAGAGGTTATAGCACTCGCCTGGCATGTGCAAGGACCCAAGTTTGAACCCCAGCACTGCATGTACAACCGTCAGACCAAGGAAAACCAGATGAGGAACTAAATAAAATTGAATCTCTCTTCCCCCAACTCACTGTGCCTCTCTCTTAAAAGAAAAAAAAAAAAGAAATCCTTGTTTTAGCCAGGTATGGTGGCACACATCTGTAATCCCAGCCATTTAGGAGGCTGAAGCAAGAGAATCACAAGTTCAAGGCCAACCTCAGCAACTTGGCAAGATTCTACCTCAAAATAAAAAGTACTGAGGTTGTAGCTCAGCGGTAAAGCGTCGGTGGGTTCAGTCTCCAGTACATAAAATAAAGGAACGTGTGACATCTGAAAAGCTCTAGCAGTCTTGACCCCTAATATAAACTTTTCCCTACATCAACTTCTACCTTATAAACCAAGAGAAAAATTTAAGAATGATTAAGGTAGGCTGTTTAAGATACACTTATTGGAAACATTCATTATAGAAATGTTTAATTTTAAAACTCCACACCAAGAGCATTGAAGGGTTGTGGAGATTACAGACTCTCCTGCAGTGCCCAAACTGGCAGTAAACATCTGATTCAGCCTCGGGCAGGAGTTGTGTCATATCCCCTTTAGACTGAGCTTACAGTATTGTCAATTGCAGTGTATTTTTGGAAAAGAGCCTGCTTTGGGAGTTCTTAAATTAGTCATAGCAAGTCTGTCTGCTTTTAAATTGACTCCTTCTCTCCTTTAATGCAGTACATGTTGACAGCAGAGAAACTATAAGAAAAGTGGATTTCAAATTAGAGAACTGGAGGTTGGGGGAGTTCATTAATGTGGCTGGTTTTCCCACTCAGGAGTCTATAAATACAGAATCTCTCCCTGGTTCCTCATGCAACATATGGTTCTGTTTTTGCAAACCCCGTGGTGATTATGTTGGTCAACCAAAATGACTGCTTTCTTATTATCTTGCCCATGAGATAGATGGGTGCCCAATCAGTCCTCGCTACTCAGGACTGTCCCATATGAAACTTGTAGGTTTTGTTAAAATGTTTAAATATTTTTTCTGCCTGACATTCCCTAGATTATTCCTTAACCATTAAAGTTATCCCAACTGTGCCACCCGCATCCCCCTAATTCAATTACACCTCTTATCTTAGCAACACCTAGCTGTGATAATTTTTCTCAAGGCAACTTCCCCTTCCCTTTCCTCTGTTTCACTGTCTGCTTCATCGTTACCCCCAGTTAGAATCTCCTTTTCCTAAAGAACTATCTCGTGGACTCTGACTAAGCAAGTATGGAGCCATCCAGTTGCAAGCTAATGTCTTTCAGCCGATGTCTTCCAGCACATAACATAAAAATAGATCCTTCAAGTCAAAGAGAGCACCAACCTCCAGGCAGGGACAAATGAGAAGCAAATTACGGCATGTCTGAGACATAAAGACCAGGAGTTTCTGAGTTCTGGCCTCTGGATCTCCCTAAAATCAAAGTTTGATCCACCTAAGAAAATCCTTAAGATATCTTTTCTGGGCCTCACTTTCAACAACTTTAAAAATAAAAGACTCAACTTTCTCTTCTTGTCTGTGATGGATAGAGTAAAAAAAAAAAAAAGGTGGCTGATCAAATGTTTTGAGCTTTTTTTTTTTTAAAGATAGAGGAAGAGGATGAGAGAGAAAAAAACAATTTTATTTTTCCATTTGGCCTTTGCTTCCTCCAACAGTTGCGTATATGGTGCTGGGTTTTGAACCCAGGTCCTTGCACATGCCAGGCAAGTGCTCCAACTGCTGAGCCTCGGCTCCAGCCCTTGCACTCTTGTTAAATGGCCCTATAGGTGTTGTATTTGTGTTGACTGAAATCTTAGAGGAAAAGTCATCTTTGGAAATAAAATGCTGACTAGATATATATTGAATCTGGATGCATTTGCAAACTCTCCTACCAGTCAAGACCCTAAAATTTGCCAAATACAACCAATAAAGTTACGGTTATAAATCTTTCACCAAGACTATTATTCTCAGCAAAGAAGGTTCATCCTCAATGATACGATTTAGAGGGTATTCAAGGTCCCGAGAAAAACCCCATAAGGTTTTTGACTAAGGTACTTGTGGCCTCTAGACTATGAGGTAAATTCATGGCAACATCGTTCAGCCCTTGTTGTAATCTCTACACAGCACATCATTTTCCCAGAGAGGACTTGACAGGACATGAGTTACTGCAGTTATATGCCTGGGGCATAGCAACTATCTAAGACAGTTAATGATCTATCACAAACACAGCTCAGAAAACAACATCATATAATTTGAACCTTTGGTCTCTATACCCAGTCTACTTTCTTCGTTTTACTAATACTTTTTTAAAAAGTTTTATTTTTATTTATTTATTTTTTAAGAGAGAGGGAGAGAGAATCAATTTTATTTATTTTTCCATCTGGCCTTTGTTTCTCACTTAGTTGTGTACGTGGTGCTGGGGTTTGAACCCAGGTCCTTGCGCATGCCAAACAAGTGCTCCAACCTCTGAGCCACTACTCCAGTCCCTTACTACTGATTTTAATTTAAAATAATTTTATTGGTCTTTGATAAATGTACTTTTCTTGGCTTATAAAATTAATATGGAGGATCTACTAGAGAAAGAAGGAAATTTTTCACTTCATTTCTAATTGCCTTTTGAAAAAGATGTTCCTTAATTGACAAAAGTTCATGAAATCTACCTCTTGTGTCACTGTTGAAGATTCTGGAGGGTTAAACAGCTTCTTGCAGGACAAACATGCACACACACACATACCTGCTTCAAATTTTAAGCCAGAAAGATTTTTCAACCCTCTTGTACATTTCATAATCACTGGAAAAATTTTCCTCTTCAATTTTAATTAATTCAGGAGCCACCAAGATAAGATACTATACTGTTACCATAGAAGAAACTTAAAAGGATTTATTCTTTGTTTCTAGGAATTTTCATGGTGGACAACTGGCAACACTGATGCCCTCACAGAACTCTTCTGTTATCCATGACTTCTACTGTGTTCTCCCCCTACCCTTTCTCTATTGGGGATTGAACTCAGGCAGGGGCACTTTACTGCTGAGCTACAGCTCCAGTCCTTTTTTTATTTTTTAATTTATTTTTTTATTCATTCGACACAGTCTTACATATTGGAGGGGATCGTTACATATTCATGCATAGACAGGTATGGACTAAATAAGTTAAGGCCAAGCCTAGTCCAGGATCTCCCCCCTTTAACCATTCCCTGCTCCCATGTCTCCTCTGCTTTACCCCCATGTTATAGATAGAAATAGGCATATCAGTCCTTTTTGTTTTTTATTTTGAGACAAGGTCTTACTAAGTTGCTGAGGCTGGCTTGAATTTGGCAATCCTTCTCCTCAGCCTCTGGGATTACAGGTATGCACCACCATGCCAGCCACATTCTCTCTTGATTCTCTTGGCATGAACAAAGAATTCAGCTAAGGCTGTGGCACCTGCCTGTAATCCCAGCAGCTTGGAAGGCTGAGGCAAGAGGATCACAAGTTTGAGGCCAGCCTGAGCAGTTTAGCAACACCCCATCTTAAAATTTTTTTTAAAGGGTTGGGGATGTAGCTCAGTGGTAGAGCACTTGCCTAACATATGTGAGGTCCTGGGTTCAACCTCAAGTACTGGAATTTTTTTTAATTCTTTTAAGGATCCTGAGAAAGTGTTAAGGGTAGTCAAGTGGACAAATGAAGGGTTAGTACAGCTCTAAGCAAGATTTGGTGTTGCAGTGAAGGATTGGGAGAAAGTAAAATTACCGCCCACTGCATTAAGGAACATTTCCTGAAAGAGGCGGAGTTTGCAAGACTTGGTACTAATTCAAAACTGTGGAATGCCACTTTTTTTCTTCCTTACTTTCTATATTCAACAGCAGAACAAAATTAGTTTTGCTATACTAGAAACTTAGCTTGTGAGTTTTATACCCAGTTCAGGAGTGCAATTCAGCCACCAGCTTCTTCCTCCTGAATCTTGAGGGAAGAACATTTGAATTCTGTCTAGACTCATTCTGTAAAGTAGGAAAATTGCTGGTCCTGTAGACTTTTCTTCTTCTTGCAGCTCCTCCCTAACTCTCAGAAAATGAAGCAGTGATGCACGCAACTGATCGACTACACCTATGAAATAGATTCCAGTGAAAAACCCCTAAAGTAGACGGAGAATAGGAGGGGTTCACCCATGATGGAAAAGAATCCAGAGACAAGGTTTCATGGAGCAAACAGTTCTGGTTCTGTAAAGAAATTAACATGAAGAGGCAAATTCTGATTCTCAGGCTAATGGGCAAGCATGCATATGGGCAGAGGGAGCTGGTTGGATGAATCAGGGGTTGTGCAATAACTCCATGTGCCAGCTGCACAACAGGGCCACCTGTCACACCAAGACAGCCCCTTCTCCTGAACAATGCGGGGTGGGCCACCCCCAATGCCTTCCTCATCCAAGTCCCCTTTCTCTCTTTATTACTGACCATCTCCCTTCTGGACCCATATTCTCTTTAGCTGTCTTAAAACAATCTTCTAAGTTCCAGCCAAACTCTGCTGCTTCTTCCTGCTTCTTACATGGAAGGCATTTGAGCTCTGTAAGCTCGCCCCTAATGTACCAATTTTAGAACTTAATTCCTCAGTGTTTCGAAGAATAAGATCCGAATGGTTCTTCAAACATGCCTTCTGACTTCCTTCTTGTCACTGTTCTTGTGATGACGTTCACATAGGAAGATGACCCTGAGTGCCTACCTCCTGCCTCATTACCCGTCCCATTCCTACTGTACACATCCTTCCAGGCCCTTGCTCCTATAAACTGTTGCTATCTTTGAAGGTCAAGTGACTTATCAAAATGAAAAAGGCACATGTTTTCTAGCCCAGTGATTACACTTCTAGAGATACATTCATATATATATACAGAAGGATAAAGTAGTATATTGGTTCAAAAAAGTGAAAATAATCTAAATGTCCACCAACAGGGGTCAATTTTTAAAAAGTATATTCCATCTATACAATGAAATATTTTCAGCGCTTAAGAATGTATGCTGCTGGCCAGCCGCGGCAGTGCACACCTGTAATCTTGTGACCGAGGAGGCCAAGGCAGGAGGATTACAAGTTTAAGGCAAGCCTCAGCAACTTAGTGAGACCCTGTCTCAAAAAAAAGAAAAGAGTAGGAGTATAGTTCAGTGGTAGAGCACCCCCAAGTAAGATCCCTAATACCCACCCCCTCACACACACAAATGTTTTCTTCGTAAGAATATCTTTAAAACATTATGTGAAAAAAGGCAAGGTGTGCATAATGTGAATTGTAATGGGCATATTTATGCATGCATACGCAAATACATGGGAAATGTTTGGAATGATGAATGAGAAAATAGCTGTTAGTAGTAAGTAGGCTCAGAATCTCAGGACAAAAGGTGATTCACTTTTAAAAAATTGTGGTAAAATAGATGTATCATAAAATGTAACATCTCAACCTTTTTTTTCTTTGTAATGCTGGGGATCAAACCTGGGCCCTCACATGCTAGGCAAGCACTCTACACTGAGCCAGTTCCCACCCCCATCTTAACCGTTTGTAAGTGTACAGTTCGGTGGCAATGTGTGTTCACAGTGTTGTGCAACCATCACCACCACCCATCCCCAGAACTCTGACCTGCAAATCTGAAACTCTATACCCTTCAAACAGTAACTCCACATTCCTCTTTGTCTAAACCCCTGTCCACTGTCTGTACTGATGAATTTCAGTACTCCACGTAGTAGTCAAATGGTCACTCATGTAAGTGGGATTGATAGCATTTGTCTTTTTGTGACTGGCTTATTTCACTTAGCCCAATGTCCTCAAGGTTCACCCACCTCGTGGCAAGTGTGAGAATTTCTTTCCTTACTCCATACATGCATGAAATTTTCATGTGTCAGTTTAAAAAAAGAAAAAAATACTAAGCTGTTGTTTTAGTCAGCTTTTTCACTGCTGTGACTAAAAGACCAAACAAGAAAAATTTTAGGAAAAAAAGTTTATTTGGGGGCTCACGGTTTCAGAGGTCTTAGTCCATAGATGGCTGGCTCCATTCCTCAGGGCTCAAAGTGAGGCTAAAACATCATGGTGGAAGAGTATGGCAGATGGAAGTGGTACAAGGCATAGCTCCAAGAAGCAGAGAGAGAGACTCCACTCACCAGATACAAAATATATATATACCCTAAAGACTCGCCCCAATGATGCGCCTCCTCCAGCCACACCCTATCAGCCTACAGTTACCACCCAATGGGTTAAGACTCTCATAGCCCAATCATTTCAGCTGTCAACATTTCTGCATTGTCTCACATACTGAGCCTTTGCATGACACCTTTTACCCAAACCATAACAACTGGGATTAAGTATACAAAGTCTAAGAAAAAAGAATTTCCTTCCTTTTCTAGACTAAATAATATTCCAGACTCACTTATATAGCATACCTGTCTATTCTGCCTCAAGTTTTTTGGACCAAGCACAGATGATAAAAAAGTCACCACTCCCACGATCGCTTTGCCATTTCTGCAAACTGTATGTTATCACCATCCCTTCTGCACTCTTAACAGAAGACGAAGAAAAGTGCATACTTCTTTGTCGCTTATATAACATGCTAATTTGAATCATGGCCACTTGTGTCCTTGGGCTAAGGACCTTAGCATTTGCTTCATATGTCACAGACCAACATGTCTGGTTTGATGGATGGTTCTATTTCAACCTGTGGCAGCCCCACTCTTTGTGACAATTGACTGCTGTCCACAACCTCATCTCAGAAAATCTCAGGGTTAGAACACACTTAAGGATAGGGTAGCCCAACAATCCCTAAATGATCCCATTTGATCTTCAAATGGGTGCCAAGTAACTTCCGACTTGTGTTTCATTGCTTCCAATGCAGTCATTTACCCTGTGACTGCCAACATCTATGTGCCTCTAATCTCTCCCAGCCCCATTCGGATCTCTGGAGGATGCCAGCAACTCCTTTCCCTCCTCCGCATAGTAGCCCTTTAAATAGCTTAAGATCGCTCTTACATCCCTGAGCAACATTTTCACTTCCTTCACCCATCCAGGTACCGTCACCATCTTGCCCACTGTCCTTGCTTTAAACAGGGAAGACAAGGACAATAATGGCCAGATCAAGCGTAACGTGGCTTTTTTCTTGCAAGCTGTTGACCCCAAATGAAAGCTCAATCATAGGGCTTAGACAAGCAAAGAGCAGTAAAGAGAACCTGCAATCCCATTGACTCAGGTGGCTGAGGCAAGAGGAATAGAAGTTTGAAGCCAGCCTAGGAATCCTAAAAAATAAAAAGGGCTGGGGATGTTGCTCAGCAGTTAAGTACTCCTTAGTTCAATCCCCAGCCAAAAAAAAAAATAAATAAATAAATAAAAAATAAATAAACAAATCAAGAAAAATTTTCTGGTGCTGGGGATTGAACCCCAGGCCTTATCCTTGCTCAATAAGCACTCTACCACTGAGTCACTAAGCCACATTCCGAGCCTCCAAAATTTTCTTTTTCTTTTCTTTTCTTTTTTTTATTTTTTTATTTTTTTTTTTGGTAATAGGGATTGAATCCAGGGGCACTTTACCACTGAGCTACATCCTAATTCTTTTTATTTTTCATTTTGAGACAGGATTTCACTAAGTTGCTCAAATTTGCAATCCTCCTGCCTCAACCTCCTGAGTTACTGGAATTACAGGCATGTGCTACTATGCCCAGTTGAAATGTTATTTTTACTTTTTTAAAGAAAGAGGGACAGTGAGAGAGAGAGAAAGAATCAATTTTAGTTTTTCATGTGGCTTTTGTTGCTCAGAGACTTCGTTGTGTACGTGATGCTGGGGTTTGAACCCTTGTACTTGCGCGTGCCAGTAAGTGCCATAACCGCTGAGCCACTGCTCCAGCCCCCGAAATGTTATTTTTTAAATGATGCAAATGCTGCTGCTAGAAGTAGGTTTTTTCAGAAATTTTCTATAAGCTACTTAGAGCTAAAGACTGGGCCAGCTTCAGCTATCCAGCTCTCTAAATGTGTCCAGCTTAGCTTCCCAGCATCACAGAGATGACAGTGGTCTGGTTCAGCTCTCAATACAGTAATAAGGAGGTGAGGTCGTGGGGCTCCCCTGCTCCTCCTGTTCCTTGTCTTACATTGTCCCCAGTACCTCCTTCTTCATTTTGGAGAATCAAGCTACACTATGTATAGTTTGCTTCTGTACATCTCTGAAACTCATTGATAGGGCTATTTAGGTGAGTAGAGACTATTCTGTGCCCCTCCCTGAATTCCCTCATCAAAATTTGGTTTCTGCATAGCTGTAATCTCAGCAACTTGGAAGCCTGAGGCAGAAGGATCACAAGTTTAAGGTCAGTCCGGGCAACTTAGCAAAACCATCTCAAAATGAAAAATAAAAAAGTACGGGGGATGTATGTAGCTCAGTGGTAGAGTGACCCTTGATTCAGTCCCCAGTATCAAAAAGAAAAAAAAAATTGCTCTTTAGCAGGGTGAGGTGACACATGCCTGTAGTCCTAGCTACTCGAAATTCTGAGGCAGGGGGCGCTCTTGAGTCCAGTAGTCTGTGACCAGTTTACAACACAGTGAGACCCCCGATTATTAAAAAAAAGAAAAGAAAAAAAAAGTTTTTGCTTTTTAGAAAATATTTCACCCAGTTGTTTATAATTTTTATATAAAGTCATGTCAGTGCCTTATTTTCCCAGGGATAATTAGAAGTCTTATTTCTAATTACTGTGGCCGATTAAGGAGATTCCAAGCTTCAACAAACAGGTGAGGTTGGTGGAAACTTCCTTCTTAAACTTCTTTTTCTTCATCTGTAAACTGAAAGGTGTTGATCCCAGTTTGGACACCCAAGGGTTGGAAATTTATTTGGTGTTAGTAAATGCATCTAGACACCCTCTGTGTACCCCCTCACCCCATGCCTCTCATTATGGCATGGTATTAATGAGGGTTCTCCAGAGAAATAGAACAAATAGGATGTATACGTGTAAGGAGATTTACTATATCCCAGTGCCTCAGGAGGCTGAGGCAGGAGGATCAAAAGTTCAAAGCCAGTTGCAGCCTTAATAAGGCCCTAAGCAACTTAGCGAGACTCTGCCTCAAAATAAAAGAATAAATAAACATGAGCTGGGGATGTGGCTCAGTGGTTAAGCACCCCTGAGTTCAATCCCCAGTACAAGAATGGGGTGGGGGAAGAGATTTACGGTAAAAAATTGGGCCACATAGTTATGGAGGCTGACAAATATCAAGATCTGCAGGGTAAATCAGGAAGCCAGAGAACTAGGAGAGCTGATGGTGTAGTTCCAGTGAAGGCTGGCTGCTCAAGACCCAGGAAAAAGCTGATATACAGGTTTAAAGGCAGTTAGGTTGAAGGTATTCCCTCATGCTAAGGACAGGATCAGTTCTTTGTTACCACCGTTGTTCTTCTATCTGTTGGGCCTCAGCATACCAATATAAATGCTGATCTCATCCTAAACACCCTCACTGGAACACCCAGAATAATATCTGACCAAACATCTGGCCACCCACCCATTGCCCAGTCAAGTTGACACACAGAATTAACTATCATACTCTCAGGGGTAAGTGATTGTCACCCAAAAGGTCTGGCGCTGATGGTGAACAAGAGAGCTATCCAGTGAGCAAGTTCCTTGAACTCTAGACACAAAGACAAAGCCATCCTTGGCAATGACTACTTATTTCCCATAACCCCTGTCCATCCCCACAATTTCCAGTGCCCTTCACAACTTTAATTTCCTCCCCCTTTTGCACATTAAGAAAAATTTAAGATATTTTAAAAAATATTACCCATGTAGTTAATAGATGCTCACGTATTAGACAATTCTAAAACATACTGAAATGAAAACCACAAACCCATTTAAAAAATGTGAAACCACTTGCCACTCACACAGTGCAACAGTTCTCCTTTACCCGTGATTTCACTTTCTGTGGTCCACTACCCATGGTCAACCACAATTCAAAAATATTAATGGAGCTGGGTGTGGCGGCACACGCCTCTAATCCAGTGGTTTGGGAGGCTGAGCAGGAGGATAGCAAGTTCAAAGCCAGCCTGAGTAATTTAGTGAGGACCTAAGCAACTTAGCAAAATAAAAAATAAAAGGGCCAGAACAGTGGCTCAGTGGTTGGAGCACTTGCCTGGCACATGTGAGAACCTGGGTTCAAACCCCAGGACCACATACACGACTAAGTGTCAGAGGAATGAGAGCCATGTGAAAAACTCAATAAAAATTGATTCTCTGTCTCTCCTTCTCTCTTAAAAAATAAAATAAAATAAAATAAAAGGACCAGAGCAGTGGCTCAGCAGTTGGAGCACTTGCCTGGCATGTATGAGGATCTGGGTTCAAACCCCAGCACCACATACACAACTAAGTGTTGGAGAAATAAGGTCCAGATAAAAAAACATAAATAAAAATTGATTCTCCCTTTCTCTCTCTTACAGTCTTAAAAAATGAAATTAAATTAAAAATAAAAAGGGCTGGGGATGTGACTTAGTGGTTGAATGCTTTGGTTCAATCCCTGGCACAGAAAAATCTAAATATATATATTTTTGCAAAAATAAATAATTCATGTTTCTGGTGCCACTCTGAGTAGTGCAATGAAATGTTGTGTCATCCTATTCCATCCTTCCTGAGACACAGATCTTCCCTTCGTACAGAGTATCCACATGTATACACCAACCACTCACGACAGCTGAGGCCACATCCACATACCTGTTATTATAGTGTATTGTTAAGAATGTTCTATTTCATTATTTGTTGTTGTTAATCTCTGTTATGGTTTGGAAATGAGTTGTCCCCCAATAAGTTTATATGATAGACAATGCAGGAATGAAAGAGGTGAAATAATTAGGTTCTAAAAGCTGTCAACTAATCAGTGGGTTAGCACATTGGATGGATTAACAATCTGAATGGACTAACTGGGTGATTAACTGTAGGCAGGTAGGTGTGGCTAGAGGAGGTAGGTCACTGGGGGTAAGCACAGGGTTCCTCCTTCTCTCTCTACTTCCTATCTACCAAGAGGTGGGCAGCTCTCCTCCACCATGCCCTTCTGCCATGATGTTCTGCCTCAGGTTGGTCCCAGAGCAATGGAGTTGGCCAACCATGAGATGAACCTCTGAAACAGGGCCAAAATAAACTTTTCCTCCTCTAAGTTGTTCTTGTTGGATATTTTGGTCATAATGACAATAATCTGACAAACACAGAAACGAGTACTGAGAAGAAGGATCCTTACTAATGATAATACCTGACCATGTGATTCAAAAGTCTTTGAAACTAGTTTGGGGGAGGAGTTTACAAAAGTTTGGAGTTGCAAGCTGGAGAAGCCTTAGAATATTCTAAGTTGAGCTTAATGAGAGATTTGGTGGGAGCTCAGAAGACCAGAGTGCTGATAAGAATGTAGATAGTAGGAGCTGGAGCGGTGGCTCAGCGGTTAAGGCACTTGCTCGGCATGCATAAGTACGCAAGTTTGAACTCCAGCAACATGTACACAAAAATGAAGTCTTGGAGCAACGAAAGCCACATGAAAAACTAAATAAAATCAATTCTCTCTCTTTCTCTCTCTGTCCCTCTCTTAAAAAAAAAAAGAATGCAGATAATAAAGTCTGTGCTTGTGAGGTTTTAGAGGGTAACGGGGACCCAATTTGAAATTGGACCAGAGACTATTCATGTTACATTCTAGCTAAGAACTAATCTACATTTTGTCCACGCCCTGAGAATTTCTGTGAGGCAGAATTTCAAGGCAGCACAGAATTCAGGTGATGGCTTTCAGCCAGATTTACTGTGATAATTGAGTGCAGAAAGCCAAGAAGAAAGATTTGAAAAACTTGCAGTTTGACCAGAGAAGAAGCCTATGTAAAATTGGGACCAAGAAAGGTATGGTTGTTGAAGAGATTACTGCCACTAAAGAAATACTAAGTACTTTGTATAGAGAGACATTAGAAAGATACCTTGAGGGCATTTCAGAAACCAGCAAAATCACACCCATCAAAGGCTCAAGGGGGTAAACTGTTTTGAGAAAAGACCATGGGGACACAGTGCTCTCCCAGGGATGCCTAGGAAGTTGTTCCTCAGGATTTGGGCAGTCACCTAGGCACTTGAAGGCTGCAGCAGCCATGGTCCAAGGGGGCCTGGCTACTGCTGGATCTGGTGGCAGACCTTGGTGTTGTCCCTGTGGTGCTGGTTCTGCGGGAATGCAAGATGCAGGAGTTAAGGAGTCATGGAGCCTTCCACCAAGATTTCATGGGAAGGCCTGGGAGGCCAGGCTAAGCATAGCAGGGTCAGAGTCCCTCCAGGCAGTCCTGAGGTGCTGACAAATAAAGCGGGAATGGAGCCCCCTGGGATTGAAAGATGCCAGTAACATGGAATGTCTTCTGAGGAAAGCCGCTGGCTGCAGACAAAGCCAGGCTAAGAGAGAGGTTATGGGGGCTGCAACTGACAAAGCCATAGGAGCAGAGCCACACCAGCCCTTTGAGGGAACATCTCACTGCCATGTGCCCCAGACCTTGGACATGGAGCAACAGGACTTGTTTGCCCAGCTGGATTTTGGCCTTGCTTTGGTCCCATCTTTGCATGCCCCTATTTTGCCACTTGGAATGGGAATGTTTACTCTGTGCCATTATATATTGGATGCATATAACTTGATTTTATTTTTTAAGGAGAGGGACAAAATCAACTTTATTTATTCATCTGGACTTTGTTTCTCCAACACTTAGTTGTGTATGTGGTTTGAACCTGGGCCCTTGCACATGCCAGGCAAACTCTCTATTCACTGAGCAATCACTCCAGCTCCTTGATTTTGATTTTGATAGGAGGACAAAGCCAAGAGATTGCCTTGAGTCTCAGAGGAGACTTTGGACTTGGACTTTTGAGCAATGTTGAAACCGTTAAGACTATGCAGACGAGTGGAAATTGGCTTAGTTCATTGAGATGGACATGAGCTTTTGGGGGCCAGGGGTGGAATGTTGTGGTTTGGATATGAGGTGTCTACCAGTAAGCTTATGACACTTAAGGAATGTTCATAGGTGAAATGATCAGGTTCTGAGAGCTGTAACAATCAGTGGATTAGTACAACTGATGGATTAATAATTTGAATGGACTGAGTGCTGACCACAGGCAGTGGGGCTTGACTGGAGAAGATAGGTCACCCCAGCTCCTCCCTCTCTCTCTGCTTCCTGGCTACCATGAGGTGAGCAGCTGTCCTCTGCCATAGCCTTCTGCCATGCATGTTCTGCCTCATCTTGGGCCCAAAGAACGAGGTTCTCATGGAATTAACCTTTGAAACCATAAGCCAAAATAAACTCTTCCTCCTCTAAATCGTTCTTGTTGGGTATTTTGGTCACAGTGATGAAAGCTGACAAACACAATTTCTTACTGTGCTTAAGTAATTTATTTTTTTAAAAGAGAGAAAGGGACAGTGAGAGAGAATCATTTTATTTAGTTTTTTATGTGGCTTTTGTTGCTCTGACACTTCGTTGTGCACATGGTGCTGGGGTTCAAACCTGCGTCCTCGTGCTTGCTGTAACCGTTGACCCACTGCTCCAGTCCCACTGTGCATAACTTATAAAGTTTTTCATACATATATATGTTTAGGAAAAACATAATGTTGTATAGGGCTCAGTTTCAGGCATCCACTGGGGGTCTTGAAATGTATTCCCCATGGTAGGGAGGTGGGTATTATATTACTAATGTGAATCTAAACATAAAGAAAAAAGTGCAATAAACTATGTGCTATCCAAAAGCAAATACAACCCTTATCTTCAGTCCAGCCACCTGTTATTAGAAGCAGGAGTGTTAAGCTGAGGTTGTCCATTTGTCCAGCACTTCCCCTGCCATTTTGTTTGCTCAATAATGCATTCAACCAAGCAAGCAAGCATACTGAGTAGCATGCGCGGGCAGAGGTAGGCCTGGGGCAACAACACAGTGGAGAAGATGTAGCTTTTGCTCTGGAAGTGTTTTTTTTTTTTGTTTTGTTTTTGTTTTTTGGTTTTTTTTTTTTTTGTACCAAAGATTGAACCCGGGGTGCTTAACCACTGAGCCACACCTCCAGTCTATTTTCTTTCTTATTTTGAGACAGGGCCTCACTTAGCTGCTGATTCCGGCTTTTGAATTTGTGATCCTCCTGCCTCAGTCTCCCAAGTCTGTCACTACACCCAGCTCTTGGAAGATCTTGGTGGGGGAACAGATTGCAAATTTATCCTTGGGCTTCAGGTTTCACTTTAACATCTCTTCTCCCAGGAAACCTTCTCTGATCCCCCCACTGGGCCCATCTTCTCACACTTCGCCAACCCTGAGCCCCTCCATCACATCACCCTAACATTCTCTAATTCATCAGGGACATCCAAGAGGGTAGGGATGGTATTTGTGTCTTCACCCTGCTACAGCCCTGGTACAGGGTGTTTGGTGAATAAGTACTCAGAATTAACAGAGGATTCAGTCAAATATGTTTCTGCCTGATGTATGTGAGCACCACAGAAGCAATACACTATGGGAACTCTGAGGAGGGAATGATCAGCTTCAGGGAACCAGAGATGTTTAAGCTGAGCTCGGAGAATAAATACAACTTTAGTAGGCAGAGGAGGTGAAGGGTTTCTCTGAAGAGAATGTGTCAAGGGCAAATGCGCTGAAGTTCCAATGAGCAAAGTTTGCTCAAATGGTGGGGGCAGCAACCTGTGGCTAAAGTAAGATTTGAGAGGCTGAGGGAGCAGGGGCTGGTGGGCAATAAAATTGGACAGAGGTACATGCAGAGGAGCCAGCTTGCTTGCCCTCTGCAGAGTGAGTCTAAGAGTCCTGCACCAGGCTGAGCGTGCTACGATCAGTACAATGTTTTGGCAAACTAACTCAGGCTGCAGTGCCGCCTGGACCTGGCGGAGGGATGCGTGGGAATGCACAAAGGACAGGGCTAGGTTACTGTCACAGTTTAGGAGAGAGATGTAGCCATGACAGTGGCAATGAGGACGGCCATGAGACAATCTGTGAGGGATACTGAGGGTGTAGAATTAATGACTTGGTGGTTTTCTTTATGACTAATGCATGAAGACTGAGAAATGCACGCACTGTTGATTAAAGTGCTTGGGTTTTTCAAGAGTTCATCGTGTGTACAGGACGCCTGTAAAACCAGTGACTCAGGCAGGAAGACTGCAAATGCGAGGAGAGCCTTGGCGACTTAGACCCTGTCTCAAATTGTTTAAAATGGGTGTAATCAGTGGGACAGCACCCCTAGGTTCGACCCCCAGGAACAAAGAAAAAAAAAGACTCAACTTATTTCATAAATTACTTTTACCCTATTTTAAAAATCATTCTTTCAGAGCTGGAGCAGTTGCTCAGCAGTTACGGTGTTTGCCTGGCATGTGCAAGGAGCCAGGTTCAAACCCCAGCACCACGTACACAACAAAGTGTTGGAGCAACAAAAGCCACATGAAAAACTAAATAAAGTTGATTCTTTCTCTCGGTTCTTCTCTCTTAAAAAAAAAAAAATTCTTCTAGCTGAGTATGTTGGTGCACACCTGTAATCCCAGCTACCTGAGAGGCAGAGGCAGGAGGATTTGCAAGTTCAAGGTCTGGGCGACTTAGTGAGACCCTGTGTCAAAATAAAAAATAAATGGACTGGGGATGTAGCTCAGGGGTAGGAGCCCCTAGGTTCAACCCCCTGTACTAAAAACAGAAGGCAACAACAAAAATCTTCCTTGCGGCGTTTTTGTCCCCAACTCCCCGTAGTGTTGTGCTCCTCTAATCCACTGGCTTGCTTGTGCTGTAATAACAACTGTTCCATTTAACGGATCTTGTGAGGCAGGAAGATGTCTCAAAATTCTTCTGTTTTTTTAAGTAACTTTATTTTGGAATGATATTAGATTTACACAAAAGCTGCAAAGATAGTGCAGAGGCGTCCTGTATGTCCCTCACCTCAGCTTTT
>PVKS010034013.1:0-21257 GCA_004027875.1 Aplodontia rufa | reverse complement strand
TCCATTGTATATATGTACCACAGTTTTTTAATCCACTCATCCAGTGAGGGGCATCTGGGGTGGTTCCATAGTTTAGCTATAGTAAATTGAGCTGCTATAAACACTGATGAAGCTGTATCTCCGTAATTTGCCAATTGTAGCTCTTTTGGAAAAATACCCAGGAGTGGGATAGCTGGATCATAAGGTTGTTTATCATGTAAGCTTCTTAACACAGCTCCAATATTACCAAAAACCTAATGCATTAAATGGCTCATTTCCAGTCCAGGTTTATTTTACAATTCTGAAAGTCAAAAATCTCAAATGAATCTCACAGGGCTAAATTCAAGTTGTTGGAAGCCTATTTCTTCTGGAGGCTCTGGTAGAAAACCCTTGCTTTTTTCAGCTTTTAGAAGTCACCTGCATTCCCTGGTTTAGCAACCTGTATCCTTAGATCCTTTGTTTCCATTGTCCTGTCTCTGCTTCTGATACCCTCCTGCCTTCATCTTACAATCACCCTTGAAATTATTCTGAGTCCTCTAAATAATTTGATAATCTCTCCATTTTAAGATTCTTTTTTTCTTTTCTTTCTTTTTTTCCCCCCAGGATTGAACCCAGGGACACTTAACCACTGAGTCACATCCCCAGTCCTTTTTACATCTTTTATTTTAAAACTTTGGGACAGGACCTCATTAAGCTGATTAGGGCCTTACTAAATTGCTGAAGCTGGCTTTGAACTTGCAATCCTGCTGCATCAGCCTCCTGAGTCACTGGGATTATAGGCATGAGCCACTGTGCCTGGCTTAAGATTTGGCCATGTAAAATATTCACAGATTTCAGGGATTAAAATATGATCATCTATGGGGGTCTATTTTTCAGACCACCACATACACCAATAATGAATACCTTTGAGACACCAATAGGTTTAATGGGTTTGAAAGCAGTAACTATAGAGGATTCATTTACTTTATTTTCTCAAAAAAAAAAAAAGTCCAGGCAGCAGAATATCTTTATAACCAACACAATATGATCACAATAACACAATGCAAATTAAATGTAGGATTTTAAGCTTTTTCCAGAAAGTAGATGAACTTTTGCCAATGAAGTCAGTTTCTAATTTGTTGTTTGATCAAGAACACACAAAATGTCAATCTGCTATATGATGAAACTAATATATTCATAGAGAAGAGGTTTTCTGAAAACACATTATCTGCCAAAAATCTTTTACAGTTTTAACCTACCAAAATAAAATTACACAGATATTTCAAAAGTAATTTATTCTTATGAGCTGGGAGGATATACAGGCAACAACACATCCTAAATGTGCAAGACAGATGCTTATTTAGGGCAGAGGTCATTGCTCAATTATGCTCTGGATGTCATCAGCTGGGATGCTACCATGAGGACAAGGTGAAGGGGAAAGGAAGATCAGATCTGAAAATACTAACAGAAAATGGGGGGATCAAATAAAGCCAAGGGATCTCTAAAGAATCCAAAGAAAAATAAAAATAAAAGAAACTCCTAATCACTGTTTACAGGGATAGTTGCTGAATGTAGGAAAAACATAAGGCATCGATATGTCTGCATTTGTTTATCATTCTACTTCATGTTTGATGCTCATCATGCATTATTTAATGTATTTGTATGGAAATTGTGTGCAATAGACATATTCATAACCATTTTATAGACGAAGAACCTGGAGAACGAAAGTACAATGATGATATGAATGCCACATTGAAAATTTGGAAGCATAGAAAGCATTAAATTAGGTCTCCTGCTTCCAACACTCATGATTTTAGCATAATACTTCAGGCTCAATAATATTTCTGAAAAAAAAATTCCTCAGTGCTTTACTTCTTTTGCATTAAAATAAAACATAGTACCTATCACAAAGTAATCATGGTGTTCTTTTAAACTACTTTTACAGTTAATATTTTGAGAGGTAAATAAGGTGCCTAATGTCAAAAAATGACTTTTGGCTACAATCTCAAAACAAAAGCTTTTTACAAACAAACAAATTTTAAAAGTTGCAACCAAGTTTCAGGGACTGTCCTAAGAGCTAGAGATCCAGTAATGACCACGGCACATGGTCCTTTGGTGGCTCTGTGTTGAAGAGGAGAGCAAAGGCAATCCTCGCGTGGGAGGATAAGCATACTGAAACAAGTTGGAGTTGGAGTGGGTACACAGAGCAGAACACTGACCTGTTTTCTAGAGACCAAGAGAGGGCTTCCCAGAAGATGTGGCATTTGCATTGAGACCTGAGAGATAGTTAGGCATTCACTTAAGAGTACAGGTAGGGGCTGGTGTGGTGGCTCAGCGGCTACAGTGTTTGCTCAGCATTTTCGAGTACACAGGTTCAAACCCCAGTACCCATGTACACAACTAAGTGTCAGAGCAACAAAAGCCATATGAAAAACTCAATAAAAATTGATTCTTTCTCTCTCTCTCACACACACACACACACACATTCTCTCTCTCTCTCTCTCTCACTCTCCTTCTCTCTTTTAAAAAAAAGAGTCTAGGTAAAGACTAGTTGAATGATATTCCCAAACTAATATTTATACATATCAAGCATTCCTAGTTTAGTATCTGTTACACTTCAGGTCTGTAACAAGAACTTGATGTACTTACTATTTTAAGAAGAAAAATTTCCAATGATGAGGACCTGTACTATTGTCAGGTGAAGGGGCACATGACTAAAATCTGTAAGAATGGTAAGCTTGAGATAAAGGCTGTTATGTATTTCTTCACTGTGTCCTTGTAGACCTGGCTAGAGCCAGTTATAAGAAATTCTGAAAACACTGCATTTTAAGAAATGTTTTTAGTATCATAGAGGAACTATAAACTTGGAGAAGATTAGGCGACTATTTTTCGTCTTTTAAAATTTCGAATGAATGCCTTATGCATGGCTCAGTGTTTGGCTGGTGTTCTGGGGGCTTTCAGGCACCATTGTCCAACAGAACACATCATGATCACGTATCTGTTCTGTCCAATGTGATCTACTAGCCACAGATGGCAACTAAAGCCTTCAAAAGTGGCCAGCGTGATAAGTCGCAAGTTCTAGAATTTATTTAATTTGAAGAAACTTCAGCATAAACATGTCATTGAACTGTGCTCATCCATAACATGAAGAAATGCTAGAACATATTTCCAGAAGGCGGCTTAGATTAGAAGCATAAAAAAATTTTAGATGAATCTTCAGATTGATTGTTAATATATGTGATATGCAGATCAAGGGAGCTCTCATGCTCTGCTGCAAAAGATTTCAAAGTGTCAAAGTCAAGAGCAGAATACTTCCTAGAAGACAAAATATGTGGCAATTTATGAGACTTAACACTTATGTAAGGCCCATAAATATGGACTCATCTTGCATCAAGCTTTACACTGATTTTCTATTTAGTATGTATAAATGTTTGTGTCTTTCAACCTCTTTGAGTATCAGACCCTTATCTGAACAATGGGAATATTAATAACCACAAAACAGCATATATTATTTGAGTAGTCAGATATCTGTTATATATTAAGTCTTTAAGAGACAGGAGTGAATTATCCTTTCCAGAAGTATCTTACACTTTTGGAGGAAGAATAACTTGACCTTTTGTTCTCATTACATATTGAGGATTCATTTCCAGGGACTTCTTGACAAGCCAATGGTGAACAAGCAGGAGTGACTGTAGAGATGTGGACTGAGCTAACCACAGAAAGAATAAGACAACTGGTTAATTTCACATCATCCTGATGAGCCAAAATGGAACAATAGCTGCATTTATCTATTACAAAACAGGACTGTAGTTAAGCTGCCACTAATCCTTGGAGCTATTCAGACTTTCCACAAGGGGAGGTGGTGGGAGGATAAAGAAGAAAAGAGAAAACCCACAGAGTTCTAGGTAAATCTTTGCAACTGTTTACAAGACAAAAAAGAAACTCTATAGAAACAGAATATAAACAGCATATGTTATTAAACTCGAAACACATGAAAGAATAAAAGAGAGTCGCATATATTTTCTCAGTGTGACAGGGTCTGAGTCAAGTTTGGGGGGAAGTTGAATAAGGCCACAAAAAAGGCCTTGGCATCTTCCAAAGATCATTAAAATATCCCCATCTACCTCAAAACAAAAGCACTTGCCTCTTTAATATGGATGAAAACCCACTGAATACATTAGATGCTTACCGCACATATCCAACATCACGTGGTGGAAACAACTAGAGCTGCAGAATGCAAACATGTAATTGAATAGTGAAGCTCTTTCCTGCTGAGCTCCTTGAAACAGATGGGTTGTTCTCCAAACATTTCTTTTTAAAGGTTTCATTATAGTTCCATTAAAGAAGAGAGTGAATATTATTTATTTTAGAATTAGTCTTTACAAAGTTTATTGCCCTGCATGCCGGTTTTCTGTTGCTGTGAAACAAATGATCACACACTCATTTATCGGCTCACAGTACTGCTAAGTGACCCCGTTCTCCTTTCAAGACCTCACAGTCTGAAGTCAAGGTGCCTTACTGCATTGCCATCTGGTGTTTCGGGTCCTCTTCCAAACACATTCCTGTTGTTGGCAGAATTGAATTCTTTGCAGTTGTAAGACTGATGTCCTTGTTTTCTCAAGCTGTCATTTATCAGCCTCCACTCCAGTGACTCAGGACCTCAAACTTCAACCCTGGCTTCCTCTTTCTACTTGTGGCCAGAGAAAATTGCTTCTACAGTGTGGCTCATGCTAGTAGGAGAGACCCACCCCATCTTCTCTCCATCTGAAGGTCAGAGATGCCGCATAGCATAGCATCACCACCAGAAGATACCGCAGCGTAGTTACGGGTCCAGGAATTAGGGTGCTCAACCTTGAAAGCCATTTCTTGGTTCCGTCTACCTATTATGGTTTGGATATGTTTTTGTCCTCAAAAGCTCATGTATGAGGCAACGCAAGAATGTTCAGAGGTGAAATGATTAGGTGATGAGAACTGTAACCTAAGCGGTGGATCAATCCACCTAAGCAAAAGAACTGGGTGGTGACTGTAGACAGGTGCAGTACATCTGGAGCAAGTAGGTCACTGGGGTCACTCCTTTGAGGTTTATAATTTGTCCCTGGGCACTGTCTCTTTGCTTCCCAGTTGCAGTGTCTTCCACGCCCCTTCTCCCTGATGTTCTGCCTCACCTCCAGCTCAAAGCCATGGAGTCAGCAGACTGTGCACCAATCCTGAAGCTGTATAAACTTTTCCTCCTCTAAACTGCTTTGTCAGGTCTTTTGGTCACAGTGATGTGAAACTATTAACGGACTGAAGGGCACTCAGAGGACATCTCCTGTTTAATTCACATAACTTCAGCAGCACTTCCTTTTTTGTTGAAATATGGGTTGCTAATGGGACCACTCTTCCTGTACATATCACCTGCAGAATTCTGAAGCTTGGTTACTGGCTTAATTCCTCTACTTCTAATATGCTCATTTAATCAAAATGCATTGAATCTGTGCTAAGATGTGAGCTGGGCTTCCTGGATATTCACTAAATAAGACGAAGTCCTCCAACCACAAGGAAGTTGTAACTTATTGCAGATGTCTGCATCGCTATGATCCGATGAAAATGTGCACAGTGTAAGCCTGGAGGCCTCTGTGCAGAGCCACCCGCTTCCAGTCCTTCCTAGTAGGTTAACGATGGCATCTCTGAAGCAACCCGATAGAGCTGTCACAGTTAGCTTCGACTAGAAGACCTGACAAGAACAATTTTAGAGGAAAAGTTTATTTTGAGGGTTCACAGTTTCAGAGGTCTTAGTCTATAGACAGCTGGCTGGCTCCATTCCGCTGGGCTCAAGGTGAGGCCAAATATCATGGTGGAAGGCATGGCTCGAGGGAGAAGAGAGAGAAACTGCACACCAGATACAAAATATATACCCCAAGGGCACACCCCCAGTGGCCCACCTCCTCTAACCACACCCTACCAACGTCAGTTGCCAGTTAATCCCTGCCAGGGGACTAACTCACTGATTGGGCTAAGCCACTTATAACCCAGTCATTTCACCAAAGCCTTACTGAATTGTCCTGTGTGAGATTTTGGGCAACACCTCATATTCAAACCATAACAGAGTATCAAACACCAAACAGGGGATTCACAGATGGGTTTCTCCACTAACTAGCCTGTCTTCTGTGGGGTAAATTCCACAATTTCACAAAGATCCCAAGTGAAAATATGCAAATACGTGAAGGAACAAGTATTCTGATGTATATCCTATTCAGTCCCATACATTTGGAATCTGAAGCCGCTCAGATGTTTGCTTAACTTCTTTGAATCTTGATTTATCAAACATTTAGAAGAAATAACCAAACATACATTTTGGGTTTGTTGGAGAATTATAAATAAAATAACATATATGAAAACTCTCAAGTAGCACCCATATGAATACATGGCTAGTTCTCTTTTGAAATGGCTTTAATCAGCTCAACCTCAGCATGAACTATAGACATTCAGACAGAAGGTGAACAATCACAGAGCTTTATTTTCAGACTTGTGGTAGTTAAAGGGAGGATGGTGCCCAGCAGCTGTTGGCCCCTCAAGCTTCCATTTGTGGGCTTTGGGCTAATATTTGATGAATGGTGCTGTACAAGTAACTTGGAGTGTAGCTATGAATGATAAATATTGGTATTCCTTTGTCTTTGAGGCTTATAGATAATAGCCACATAGTATGTAATGACGATTATCAGAAGAAGCAAACAATACTTCAATTGACAACCCAGATCCTAGCAACGGGCTTAAGCACTGACCCTGGAGAGGGTCACTTCCTGTGTATCCAGTGTCCCTCCAGAACTCTTTCTTGCTGAGTTGATTTGCTCAGCAGATCTTTCTTTGCATGCCAATAAAAATAATTCTCAATATACCTGAGTGGCTCCAGGTTCTAAATGCATGGGACCCGACTGAGTAAGATATACATCAGTGTACTTGTTCCTTCACTTATTTTTGTATTTTCACCTGGGTTCTTTGTGAACTTATGGAATTTACCCCACAGAAGACAGGCAACAGGTTTAATTCTGAGAAGTATGCGCTTCCTGTGTTTATAAGTAAATACTGGGAATTTGAGATGTCTACCTCTTTGTCCGTCTCCTGATGAGTGACTTTGAAAAGGTGAAGAGATTTAAAAGTAAGATAAGGTTAGGAGAGCTGGATTGTGTATCTAAATTGCCTAAAAACCTGTCTACCTGTGAAATTTAACTATAAAGGATATTTAAAGTTAAATGAGTCATGGGAAGCTCACAGCAATTTACCGCTCCTGGATTTAAAAAGAGCCCCAGTTAGGGGAAAAAAAATCAGATTTCAACATTTCCTCTTCCATTCTTTTTATTTTTTTTTTTAAGAGAGAGGGACAGTGAGAGAGAGAGAGAATCAATTTTATTTAGTTTTTCATGTGGCTTTTGTTGCTCTGACACTTAGTTGTGTATGTGGTGCTGGGGTTCAAACACCGGTCCTTGTGCATGCCGGGAAAGCACCACAACCTCCGAACCCCCACTCCAGCTCTCTTCTTCCATTCTTAATCATGTTTAAATGGAAGTTTTAAAGAATCGATTACATGACACAGCTCCACTCTTTACTCCTGTTTTTTTTTTTTGTTTGTTTTTGTTTTTTTGTACCAGGGATTTAACCCAGGGTGCTTAACCACTGAGCCACATCCTCACCCCTTCTAGAATAAGATAGAATTCTAGCTAAGTTGCTTAAGTTGCTGAGGCTGACTTAGAAATTGCGATCCTCCTGCCTCACCCTCCCAAGCCACTGGGATTATGGGCGTTCACCACTACTCCTGGCTCCCACTCATAACTTTTAAGATTACCTGAAACCTCACAATGCATTGATCTCTTTTATTCTGCTTCCTAGGTGATCAATAGCAATTCATACGGAGCCACTGAAGAAGACACAAATATTTCTATGACTTTTATCACAGAAGGATGGTGCTAATCTTTTACCTTTCCACAGGGATGATTATATAGATTATATACGTTTATGCACACACAGTAGCAACCTCCCCTGCCCTGTATTCATAACTTTGCTTTCTAGAGCTTCATTTACCCATGACCAACCATAGTTCCCAAATATTACTACAGTGTAGTGAGGAGTTGAAGTATTTTGAGAAAGAGAAAAGCCTTATTTACATAACTGATGTTATAATACATCATTATGATTGTTATATTTTATTGTTAGTTGATGTTATTAATCTCCTGCTTTACCTACTATATAAGTTAAACTTAACCTTAGACATGTATTTATGCTAGAAAAAAACATGGTATATATAGGTTTCTGAATTCTTGCTTTCAGGAATCCACTAGATTTCTTAAAGCTTACTTTATGAAGAAGGGAGGTGAAGTATACATGTTTTTATAAACATATCTTAATATATATTACAGGTATGTACATCATATCCAAGATATGGCATATACATACAATTGTAGATATATTAAATTATATCTCACTCTTCTAGAAAGCTCTTGACTTTCTGAGAGTTAGTCATGAGCCACGTTTTCTGCACTGTGGTTCCATTAATTCCATTTGAAAGTATCATGTCTCAGGCTATTTCACATTATTTCTTTGTTGGAAAATCTCTCCTACAATTCAGTAAACTCCTCTGGGGCACTATTAACTTTAGAATTCCACCAAAAATGTACAGCTGGGACCACGTGTAAAAATTGCTCATGGAACCAAACTTAAATTGTGGTCAGAGATCTAAGCAGTAAATTGAGGTGTCTGAGTCAATCACCCAATCAATACACACATAGACCTTGGCTGGCATCTATGTGCACTAATTTACTGTTACCTTTCTTGCTCTAAAATAGACTAAAATACTAAAAATTTTAGTATATATATTAGAAGCCTGGAAAGTATGTTATCATAGTTGAGGCTAACTTTTAGATTATTACATTTTAGATCATGCCCCAGATTATTACAACTCGTGGTTAGCACTATCTACTATCAGAGGCTAAAATCATCATTCGTGCCTTAGATAGGCCGAGGGAGTCTCTTTTTCTTGTTTCAACTTTGCAAATCATGACCACTTTCTTTATAAGGGAAGCATCTTTCATAAATGTTAGTATTAACAAGTATAAATACAAAATGGCAAAAACACAAAGTATTTTAGGAAGACAATACATCATGTAATTAAAATACACTAGGTAATTTATCTGCAATGTGAGTTTTTAGCAATCCTAATTAAAAACACAGATTTTCATTACAGACTACGTACGTGTGACATAAGTGATTGATTTCTCTAATAGGCTTCCTATTTATTACAATTATATATTTAAGTTTTTTCCCTTTTTAGTAAAAAAGAATGACACAGAATCATTCTGCATCCTGAAACTCTTCAATTAAACCATTGCATCTTAGAACATATGTCAGTTGCTTTATTTTCTATACTTTAGGGGAAAAATCATTAATCTGTGTTTACAGTTGCAAGGTTACAGTAACTATTACTAATCTCTACTTGAAGTTTAAGAATATAAGAGCTGAAATTGAAACCCATATCTGTATTATACTTCCCTGCTTTCTACTCGACCAGCTCTATCATGACAAGATCTAAGCTACATAAGCTACTGTATATCAAGATATTGGACTTTTCAAACTTTAAAACCACATGCATACATACTACCCACAAATCTTATTTTAGTCTCTCAGAGAAAGTGGTTGTGAGATAGTCTTCAAAGCTTGTATGTCATGTATTGATAGACAAATCTCCCTCCACAAGACTTTGAATCTGATAAGCTATTGTACATTATCAAGATAAACTATGTATTCCAATTTTAATTTTTTCAGTTAAATAGTCAACCTCATAAACAGTCTTTCTGACATTAAGAGATATTGATCATTTTCAGGAGCAAGAACATCTGTCTAAAAATGTGCCTTATCCTTTAAAACAAAACAAATAAACCAAAAAAAGATGCCTGGCTCTTTAAGGGACTTTTTGTTGCCCTGGGCAGGAAATGAATCTTGTGGTTTCAAATTACATGGGAGAAGTAGGATCCTTAACTGCAGAAAAGGAGACAATAACGGTAGAGAAAGAAATTTCTACCCTAGCAGGTGACGGTCAATGAATCCAGGTTGGGACTAGTTCATGAGATGCTTCAGAGATATAAGTAGGAAGATGTAGGTTTATTTTTAACTGTTACCTGTCCTTCAAGCAAAATAGGAAGGGCACATGGTTAAAAGGAATTGCAATTTGTTCCATAGAACAAATTTAGAAACTTTAAAATTTTTATTTTAAAACTTAGTGACATACAACCTAAGGCATTTGTAGAGATGTATTGGGAAGGAGGGGGAGAGATAAGGGTGGGTAATTGGGGGGGCTTTTGGGGGTAAATCTAATTTTCAGAATTTATATATATATTATATTATTTTGTTAGAAGCTTGTTTGATTATTCAACATATACATTTTTTTAATAAAAAAACTTACTGATTTCATGAGATTTGTAAGACAAATGATCATATTTTGGAATTGTTTATATATGGTTTATTATACAGCTTGTTGTGATTGAGGATTGTGGGGGAGGGAAGGCAATCGTTTCTCTGTTAACTCAGCCCAACTTCCCATTGCTTATTTTTAAAAATTCTTGTGGATGCTCCAGTCATCATATAGTTATTAAAACCCCATGTAAAATAACCAGAACATTTATATTTCATTTCCCTGTGGAATATGCAGGGGTTTCCATAATAATGCAAAATAGATTTGGCTAGCTTGTTTTGCACTTCACGAACCTAACATGAAAACAAAACAACAAAAACAACAATCAAACCAGTTTCTAGCAAGAGGTGAACTAGTTCACAGAGGGCTTGGTGGATTGAGTGACAATTAAGGAAGAGATGCAAAACCAAAAGCCCAAAGAATGGGTGTTCTATGAAAACAGATGAAAGGACCATGCATGTAGCATACTGAGATGAAAAGAGAAGTCTGTAGGATAGGTAGTGTGGTTGCAAAGAGCTTCACTGTTACAGACACATGTAAGCAACGCCATTTGAAAGATGAGGAAGTAAATAAGCATCATACCTAGGTGAAGAATTCCAGGGAGAATGTGCACTCACTCATTACCTTGTGCCACTACACTGCTGTGCTTCAAAATCAGAGCGTTCCGCTTGCTAATGCAATGTCCCAAAAAGATCAATTTGGTGGTAAGGCTAAATGAGACTGATTTAAGGTTATCCCTCTAATATGGTAGGGAGTCAGAGACCTCCCTGAGAAGGAGATTGCATGTTGGAGCTAGACAACGCATGGCATGTGATCAACATCCATCATACATATCATAGCTGAGAAACAGTTCAGAAATACTTCCAGAAATGCAGAAGTAGGGTTTGAAATGACTAGATTGCCAATTCCTCTAATGGATAAATCAGACATGAGAACAGGAAAAAGAAAAGAAAAGGGAAAAAAAACCTTAGAAATGTGATTTTGAATGACTTTTAAATTAAACAGAATCACAAATACCAGGCTCTCCTGATTCCTTTTCCAGGTTTTCTCCTTCATACATAGTTTCTTTTTGATTCCCCAGAACACTCCATGCTAAGAAAAGGCCACGTTGTAGAAAGTGTAGTGTTTTGCTAAGTTGAATATTAAGTTGATTATTATGCATGCCGATATGATCTAATCCGATATCACACTTCTTACCTTCATTTCTTAAGCGTAGGGAATGCCACTGTCTTACTATGAGCATGTAATAAACTTCTTTAGTGATTTCCCCACTGGTTATTTAATGGGAATCTGCTATGAATAATTTTACAAAACAAAGTGTTTTCAAGTGCTCAGAATGCTTAGATATTTGTATGTGGAATTTCTTCTTCTTCTTCTTTTCTTCTTCTTCTTCTTCTTCTTCTTCTTCTTCTTCTTCTTCTTCTTCTTCTTCTTCTTCTTCTTCTTCTTCTTCTTTCTTCTTCTTTCTTCTTCTTCTTTTTTAGAAGTAGGAGTAATACCTGTTCGTTCAGCAGGAAGAACAGCTAAGGCTATAGGAAGCAAACTCTAATCACATAGTTTCTTTCTTGCCCTTTTTCCTGCCCCAGCTAGCTCTTGCTTGGCCCAGCCCTGAGAATAGCAATGTTGGAATGACTACTGCAAGACACAGCACCCACAACTCAGGCGGTGAGTGACAGGTGACCCTCTGGTTGCTCTGTTCCATCACCCTCACAGTGCCACTCTGGTGAGTGGAGAGGGTGGATTAGCAGCCTAGCTAAACAGCTCATGGTCACACCATGATCTTGGGAACACACGAGGGAAGCTTGCTCCATTTCTGCCTACGTAGATCTAAATGTACGAGACTTTTGTTCCCCACTTTCCCATGGCTTTCTCTTTCGTCTGATTCATTTTCCCTCCGTGTATAACTTCTTGATTCTGTCCTTATTCTGCTTAGCCAAACTCACTTTACTTGTGCAACCTAAGTCTGAGGGAAGGTCAGCCTGAGTGTGCACATGTAGAAGCCAAAGCAGAGGCCACATTGAGGGAAGGAGGCTAGACCTATGATAGGCAGACAGGACAAGGGCATCAGAGAAGGGAAGGAGGGGAGGAGCACACCATGCCACCCTGGAAGGAGACTTGGGGTCTGGAGAACATCCTGCTGCTTGCTGCCCCTGAGAGAACCAACCAAAATGGCTCTGTTCCTCACAGCTTCCAACACAGTGGCCTTTCCTTAGCTAGCCCTATACCTTCCCCTGGAAATAGCTGGCCACCAAATCTACCTTGCCTAAAGTGCTTCCTTTCCCCGACAGACATGCCAAACCACAAAGTTGGACCCCTCCTCTTAATTATGTGAATAAGGGATTGAAATTATGCACTCAGAGTTTAAAGAGCTTGATTGGTTTGAGCTAGCATCCCTCATTAACATAATCCCCAACAATCACCTATCAGATATGTCTTTAAAAACCCCAAAGTGAGAGACAGGGATTGCCATCCCTCTCTTGGGAGCCCTGCCTCTTTTGTTGCTCTGCTTTCTTTATATTACTCTAACAAATCCTGTTGCTTTGTTCTCACCCTAGAGTGGTGGATCTCCCTGTTCAAATTCACCAGACAGAGAATCAACCCCTCCCCACCTTCTGTTACATCATTAAAGTTTCCACTGAACTAGTTGTTATTCCACTCAAATAGCATTCTGTGAATTCATACTTAGCACTTATACCTGATCACTTCAACAGAGGATGCACCCAAATAGCAAATCAGGCTGGAAAATTCAGATTTGGGTCAGTCATTATCCAGATTGTTGGACTAATAAAATTTTCACCTATCCACCCACTCTGTCTTTCTGTTTTAAATGAGCCACCATGGAAAGGCCATATTTTCACCATGGGCCAGACTTCCAAGGTCCCTCATTACTTTAGCATTTCCTTATTTATCATTGCAAGTTATAGGAAGTGTGTATGAATGTTAGTCTTAAGCCAAAGAGCTAGTCTTAGAAGATTCTATTAGCACTTAGTTTGGCCAAGACAAATGACATAGTATGCTAATGCCTTCATCTCACCTGCCATGATGCTCATCTGTGTATAAAATAGAAATATCTGGGAATTTGGGAGTCAAATCAGTGATCATTTTCAGTAGCTATTGTGTGCCAGACTCTCTATAGACCATCGTGAAAGGGACAGAGGTGTCTACCTACATACAGCCTATAATCTTAAAGAGCAGGGTCTCACCTTAAAATTCTTTCTCCACTTGGGTACAGAGATAGAATTTTGTTGGCACTGTTCTATGTTGTTATATGTGTGCTTTACCTATTTTTAATTTTTTTGTTTGTTTATGCTGGTTCCTTCACGTAGTTCATCTTTGGATTTTTCCAGAGCTTGAACTTTGATTTTCTTCTCTTTTATACTTTCCTTGGGGACCACATTCTATAGCATGGTCCTTCTGTTAACTCTGTGTTGACAACTTCAAATGGGTATCTGATGCCTCAACCCATTTGGTGGTCTCTAAACACACATATCAAACTGCCTACTCAGTATAAATCCACGCATGCCTAACAGAGATCTCAAAACTAACACTTCCTCAAAAGGTCTCTTGATCTCCCAGTATCAAAGATAGGTATCTCCAATTCTATATTTAGAACATCAGTACCATGGGTTGCTCAGGCAAACATTCAGATCCATTTGTGTGTGTGTGTATGTGTGAAATTCACATCCAATCCATCAGTATATCCTGACATCTCTACCTATAACATACCACCAGAAGCCAACCAGTTCTTGTGACATCTACTATTAGCACTGTGGCTCCAGCCACAAACTCTATCTTTAGTAAAGTAATGAACTTGATGAAAGGGTAACGGATCATGCCACTTCTTTGCCTAACTCTGCACAAGGACTCCTCATCTCAGGGTAAAATTCAGCATCCTTATTGTGATGTATAAAGGCCACGGTCTAGCTCTTGATACCTCTCCACTTGCATCTCTTGTATCTGCTGTCTCCTCACCCCATGTCCACTTCTCACTCTATGCTGGTCACCTTGCTGTTCTGCAAATGTGTCTCAAGACCTTGATACTCAGTGGTTCCTTTGGACTATCTTTCTACATTTATTGCATATCAATGATCATACATTATTTTTCCACCAAACTTCCTGATTAGCATAATTTAAATGGTTATTTGCTCTTTAGATACCCTAACACTTTTCTGTTCATTATTTTGCTTTACTACAAATATCATTATGCGACATGCCATATATTTATTTGCCTATTTTATCTTTCTATAAAAATAAAGTTTCTTATTGGAAGGGTCTCTGTAGGTAATGTTCTCTGAATGCATACTTAACCCAAGAATAACAAATGTCTGATATTAATCAACTTTAATAATCAACCTAATAAATATTAGCTTGTGTACATATTTATGAAAGACTGAGAAATTTAACTTTTTTCTTTATTTCCTCAATTCTAAAATCTCAATAATAAATGGATTTAGGATAGATGTTTAGGGTAAGGATTAAAAGCAGTCATTTGTAAAGTGTCCAGAATAGTTTGTGGCACATGGCAAGCACTTAGTAAATAAATACTCACTTTAATAAAAATAATGTATATATGTAGTAGTGAATATATAAATAGATATAAATGGTGTAAATAAAAGATTCAATGCATTAATTGGTTAGGGCACAGATATGAACCTGTGCCCCTATGCCACTTGGATCTAGATTAAATTTTCTTGAAACCTTAAACAACATGTTGGAAGGAAATCAGTATTTTAACCACAATTCTACAAATGTTAAAGTATATTGTAATTTCATATCCTCCTCCTTTCTTCTGAAATCTGGCTTCTATCTATATTGCTCTCATTTGTTCAAAAAATTAAAGTTAGCTCATGACAAATTGCAAAAGAGAAAAAAATATACAAAATCCAATGGAAATTAAAGGGGGGCATTCTATTAAATGATAGAACGTTTGAGACAAGGCATTTCTTCTCTCTGCAGCCTCTTTCAGTCACTGGAGCTCTTCTCGGAATCTTCCCCTTGAATCTCTGAATTTTTCATCATTACTTTGTATTTTTTTTTCTCAGCTCCATCCAATACCACCTTATTGATTTCAAAGAGGAAACAAGTTAGCTTTTTCTCGTGTCTTGTACACAAAATTAGCTAACCTCATCAGGATGTACACAACAGCAAGGTCTGATAATTAAGAGTATGAAAATGCCTGAGAAGTCACACTACTCCTGAACAAAGGCAGCCACTACTACTTTATGCAAATTACTTATATAAGGAATTTTCTGGGCCTCTTTAATAACAGTTGTATTATAATTTGTCCCAGATAAGCTCTTATAAAGATACATGCTTTTTAAAAGTAACTTCTAAAGTTTCACAATGAGGCAATTAAAACAAAGCCCTAATCCTGGATCTGTTGATTGCTCTTAGCTCATTCTGAACATGGCCTCTGAAGCAAAAACTACAAACATTCACATGCATCCTAAACAATGATCCTTATTCTCCTTCATTTCCTATTTGTAGTTATACATATGCATTTAATTTTATCTTCATGATGGGTTGTCCATCAAGAGAAATTTCCAAATCACCCATAAACTCCCGAAAAAACACTGCTTAGAATGTGAATACTGTCCGGGATCATAATTTGATTAAGGAGCAAGCCTTTCCCAGGAGTTATGCTCAATAGAAAACAGAATGTTTTGCAGTGATGCCATCAATATCCTATCCTGACTCTACTCATCTGTTTCCCTTGTTGGCATGTACTTTTCTCTTTCGAAGCAGTTCAAAGATCTGCTAGGGTTTGGAGTAAGAAAACAGCTAGAACCTCCTTTCAGTGGGGTTATATGAATGTCCTTGTTTTTAAATTTTAGTTTATTTATTTATTTATTTGTTTGCTATTGTGATCATTTTTTTTTTTAAGGGAGAGAGAAAGAGAGAGACAGAGGGAATCAGTTTTTATTGAGTTTTTCACATGGCTTTCATTGCTCTGACACTTAGCTGGGTGCATGGGTGCTGGGGTTTGAACCCGTGTACTTGCACATGCTGGGCAAGTGCTGTAACCACTGAGGCACCGCTCCAGCCCATGACCATTGTGTTTGAAACAACCTCTGGTCAAAGCAGAGAAGCTTGGCTGAGTGTCCCAGTGAAAGGGAGCTTTCTGTTCCTATGACAATTTTATCTGAGACAATCAGCTTAGGAGGAGGAAAGACTTACCTAGGTGCATGATTTCAGATGTTTCAGCACTGGTTGGCCGGTCCCATTGCTTTGGGCATGTAATGGCATAATATACGTCATGGCAGAAGTACATAATAGAAAAGGTCTGATCTCCTCACTGTGGCTTGGAAACAGAGTGGTGCGCCGATCCTCAATACCCGCTTCTGGGCATGCCCCCAGTGACCTATCCTCCTCCAACTACCCCCGCCATTAAAGGCTCCATGACCTTCCAAAAGTTCCACAGGCTTGGGAGCAAGCCTTTAGCACATGGGCCTATGAGGCCATTTCAGATCCAAACTAAATCAAAGAGTAAAGTAAATTCTAGCAGAAAAATAAAAAAGAGAGAGAGAATTCACTTTAACTTTGAAAAATGTTTTTCACTTTCTAATGCAAATGTGGTTGGCACATATGCCTTAAAATGGTGTTAAATATCATTTTTCTAGGAAGTTTATGGAAGTTTTTGGTTCAAAGTCTATTCAGCTTACTGTAACCTCAAATTCATCCCAAGTTGTCAATTTATTACTGGAATAAATGTGATTTGGAGACCCAAGTTCAATCACTAGTTGACTTAAAATCACTTCAACTTTCTGAGAGTCTAGTTCTTTATGAATGGGAATGAAAAAACTATATTAAATGTCTTATGTGTTTGTGAATATGCATACAATGCACAGCATAGTGTATTATAATATACATTATCTGATAGAATTTAAAGTAATATACATACTATATATTTATATAGTTTATATGTATTATATATAATAGGTACACATAATAAAATACATAAAATGTAAGTATATATCATATAGTATATAAATATAAGTACATAAAATATGTATATATAAAATACATGAAACACATAATATGTAATATATTTTGTTATGAAATATGTAATGTGTAACATATTTGTTATTATATTATTATCCATAAATACATACTATTTACTCCTATCATTATAACCAGCTTTGTTGACCTGAACTAAGCAATTTAACCTCACCAGACACGGTTCTGGAAACATAAAATGGATTGGGTTAGATTAACAGGTCTCAAATGGGGTAACTGTGGGAGCGTCACCACCTGAGACACTTTAGTTGCCACTGCAGGAGGAAGCCTGCTACTGGCTTTGAATGAGAGAGTCTGTTAAATATTTACAACTCAAGATAATTCCTGTAATAAATTTTCCAGGTCAAAATGTCCATAGCATAAAAGTTAAGAAATCCTGGCTCACTGAAAATACTTGTCGGCATTAACACTATTTAAAATGTTTCTAACATGTTATTGCTTTCATGAATTGCAAATGTTTGTTGAATACCAACAGCTTCCTGTTAGAGGTGAAGGGCACCTCCCATCTTGGCCATGACTACACTGCTGTGTGTAATCTGCCATGGTCTGCTTCTCTGGCCTCGCCTCCTGCTGCTGGTATCTGCCCTCCCTCTGATCTGGCCTCGCTGGCCACCACCCTGTTCCTTGAACATGGCAAACCCACTTCCTCCTCAGGGCTTTGGCTCTTCACGACACTGTGGAGTAAGTCTTCTCCCAGGATTGTGCTTGTCCCATGTTCTGATTTTATTCACCTCTCTTCTCAGATTTCACTCTGTCAGAGGTTCCCTGGTCATTTGATGTGATTGCTACCACCCTTCGTCTTTGTCTACTCATACTTCCTTACGTTTTGGCTACTTCTTTTAGTTCTCAGGTCTGTCCTTAGTGTGTGGTATGGAGAAGGTGCTTAGTAAAGAGCTATCAAATGAATATATTATCTGAGCTCCAATGCCAGGCACTGTTAATACAAATAAGATTTAAAGGGAAGAAAAACTTTTAAGGATTACAAAGATTGTAGATTTTTTTCTAATGAATTAAAAATAGTCTGAATTATCAAATCTGCAAGGATGAAGTTGTTTTCACAGGGAGGTAGAAATTGACAGCAAAAGGCTCAAGGTTGTATTTGTTTTGGGGTCTAGTGATTGACAGAATGATGCCTCTGTTCCTTTATTTGGTTTGTCTTGGTTTTGTTTTAGGGTATAACTATCCCGCGCCTCCCTCCTGCTGGCTCTGGCACAGGATGTGAAGTGTGAGGTGCACACATCCTATACATCCAATGCGAGGAGGACCAGGTAGGTATCAGCTCTGCTTGTGTTCAGTTTTTGTCCCTAAGGCAAAGATTTGACAACATACTGAATAATTTTCTGAATCAGTATGATTTATTTGTCTCGCTTTGTTTACATGAGCACAGTAATTCCTGCTGATTAATACACAAACAACTTCTTAGTGTGTGGTTAACAAAGCACTCTAAGACTTGAATTATTCTAAGACAGGAATATAGAATCTTCACTTGGAGATTTTGTATATACTCTGTGGGTATAATTTTAGCTGCTTTGCCAGAAATATCTAATTTTATTTATCAGCATACCAATAGTTAACTATCCATTTTACTTCCTCAGGGTTAGCCTGGACTATTTATAATTGAAGTAATACCCCTTTTTATTCATATGTCCTATCTTGTCAATGTTCTTGGCCTGGCAGAAGAAGATGCTTTTTAGTTTCTTTTAAGGCCAGGGACCTATTGGTCATAGATCAGAGAGCAAATCAGTTACGAAGAAGAAATTTTAGCCATTAATCCTTTTTTTTTTTTAAGAGAAAGAGGGAGAGAGAGTGTGAGCAAGAGAGAGAGAGAGAAAGAGAATCAGTTTTATTTATTTTTCATTTGGTTCTGGCTTCTTCAGTTGTGTATGTGGTGCAGGGGTTCAGACTAGGGTCCTTGTGCGTGCCAGGCAAGCACTCTAACTGCTGAGTAACCACTCCAGCCCTATTACTCACTTTCAAATTATTTATATTACCCAAAATTTTTAAAGCAAACATTTCTTCCTCCACACAAAAAGTCATATAAAAATAAACCAAAAATCAAAAGAATGAGAAGACAAGGCACAGTCTAGGATAAAATATTTGCAAAAGATATATTTGATAAAAGACTCTTATTTAAAATATATAGACTTCTTAGCATTATGATATTCATATTCATATGAATACGAACATGAAAAATGCAATTAATAAGTGAGCAAAATATTTGAACAGATAGCTCCCCAAAATACTGATATCAAATAAAAAATACTTAGCATCATATACCTTTAGATAATTAAAATTAAAGCAATGGTATAGCAGTATAGACCTATTACAATGGCAAAAATCCAAAACACTGATGACACAAAATTCTGATGAGGATGTAGAGTAACAGGAACTCTTTCATCTCAGTGAATAGATAAACTGCGATACTTTCATACTGTGGGACAATAGATGCTAAAAAAGAATGAACTCTCAAGTCATGAAAATGATATGGAGGAACAATAAATGCATACTGCTAAGTGGAAAAAATCTGAAAATTCTACCTACTGTATGATTCTTCACGACATTCTGGAATACTGGAATACACAGAATTATGGAGACAGCAAAAAGATCAAGGCTTCCATGGATTAGAGGGAAAGCAGGAATCCTCAGAAAGATCATGGGACTTCTAGAGCTGTGAAACTATTCTGTGTGATATTATAATAATGAATACACAACATTATATATTGTCAAAACCTGTAGAATGTACACACCACCAAGAGAGAACCTTCATGTGAACCATGGAGTCCAGTAATATGAATATGTAGGCTCATGGATGATTACTATGTATACCACTCTTACCTGGTGCTGATGGTGTGGCCAGCTGTGTTTGGGGGTATGTGGAACATGGAAACTAAAACTTTCTAGAAATTTTCTGGTGGAACTAAAGCTGCTCTAAAAATAACGGTCTGCTTAAAAAATATAGAAAAGCTACAGGAATGATGTTTTCTCTCAACCGCTGAGTACTGAGAGGGAACAGCTACCGTACACTGGAAAGTAACGAAAGAGAAATTTGGCGCAAAAACAAAAGTACAAGAGGAAAATAGGTTCTGATTAGTCCAATTAAATGATAAATATAGTCTTTTGAAGTGGTATGGTTTCACTGAGAAGGTCTGATAATTGATTCAAGTATGAATGTTTTCTTGAACCGCAAGGTAGGTTCAGCTTTTTGGCCATTCTCAGGCAAGATGTGCGGTATATTCTAAGTGGAAGAATGGTGCTGCTTGGCTTTCCCCAGTTTCTACAAGAATGCAGTGTTCCTGGTTTGCGCTTCCCACAAAACTCAGAATAATGATTTCTCCACACTGCAAGGGCAATGAGTAGTTGTGATAATTTGCGTTTTCAACTGGGTGACTAAACACTGCCATTATAAACTCAATAACGGAAAAGCTTATATCTTATTTCCCACTATAATACCAATGGCCACTACGATATCTGCAAATAACAAAAGTTCAGTGAATATTTTAAAGCATAAGAACACTAGGAGCTGCATTGTTTTCTTGGTGCATATTAATTATATGGAATGGCACATTCATATAATATAATTTGATCAACTTTATTTTCCAGTACTTTCCCTTATTTTCCCCTCCTCCCTCCCTTGCTCCTTTTCTTCTGCCTTCTTGGTCTCTCTTCTACTTTCATGATATCCTTTTTCCCTCACTAACTTCCACATGAGAGCGAACACTTATGATCTCTGAGTTTCACTCGATTTGCTCAACATGATGTTCTCCAGCTCCAATAATTTTCACGCAAATTTCATAATTTAGCTCTTCCTTATGGTTATATAAAGCTCCATTGTGTGTGCGCA
>PVKS010034012.1:0-21259 GCA_004027875.1 Aplodontia rufa | reverse complement strand
CCCTTTCAGTCCTTTGCCAGATCCTGCCCTGGGTGGAAGGAGAGTGAGGAGAACCTTGTGGAATGGGAGGAGGCAGAGTGGAAGGTCAGCCTAGGAGAGCAGGTGGTAGAACAAGAGGGGTGGACTCACATATGCCCCAAAAGAGTGCAGAGTTGGCAAGTACTCAAAGAAGCGGAGTCCAGAGGATTGTCGACAGGTGGTCGGCCGGTGCTCATGGAGAGAAGTTAGTGTGCTGGGACAGGGGCAGGGAGCTCAGAGATCCTGGACTGATGAGAAGCAGGGACAGCCCAGAAAGGAAGTTAGGCAGTTACCGACTCATTCATTCAGAAAACAAATCCTGGGGCCAGGTTCAGAGGTCTGCACCTGTAGTCCTGTCTACTTGGAAGGCTGAGGCAGGAGGATTACTTCACCCAGGAGTTGGAGACCAACCTAACACAGCAAGACTTTATCTCAAAATATCAAACAAAAGCAAAAACAAAAAAACAGACCACGTAGATCTTGGGCGAGTGGCTGGGGTCTGCAGCACCCTTAACATGGCCCTGCAGCTAACGACTCCCTATACAGAAGACCATCCTTCAGTCTGATACCTGGAGGATCCCCATCAGAGCACAGGCCTAAGACACCCCCACCAGATCTCAGGGCCCGGAGGAGCCCACTAGGGCTCAGGGCCTGACAGAGCACATTCCATTGCTCTGTGCCCCAGGGCTTGCAGGAAGCATTGTCAGTGATTCAGGATTTCCAACCCCTCCTGATAGCAGGACTGTCAACTCCGCTCCCAGGACACCAGTTCCCACACAGCAAAGGTTGTAGTGAGCTCAGGCCAGGTAAGAAGAAAGTGCCTTCCCCAGACTCTTGCCTGTGACCAACAGCTGGACCAGACTCACTAGAGAGAGGAGCAGCCCTCCAACAAGAAATGACCTCCCAGGAAAGGGACAGGAGGGCCAATGGTGGCAGACCTCCACTTCCTGACTCTCAGCAAGGAAATCAAGAGCCAGAGAAGCATCAGGTCCCCAAGAAGAGTCCCTGTGAATCCAGCCACCCTGTTGTGCATCTCACTCAGAGTCCAACATGAACTCAAAGAGTCTCTCTGACCTCCCCCAACTTCTGGTTTCTTGGAGGCAGAGTGAAGATGTGTCCAGGAGACGGAGTAAGGGCTAACCAAAAGCAAGAGCATTTCTATCACACTGGCAAACGTGCACACAGAGACACTTCCCTTCCCCGCACACTGGATCCTGCACATGCTCTGTCCACCTACTCAGTTGACGGTCTTCTATGAGGGTGTCACAGGCGTCCCCCCAGGAGTTGCTGGACCCAGCAGCACTATGGGGCAGAAACTGAATCAACAAGGGAAGGAGAGGATGGTGATTGTGACCTTGGGGACTTTCCAGGAAGAACCCTGCTCATTTGGACCGTGGCTCCACAACTGCAAAATAAGATGGCATCTGGCCAACATCAGAAGGTTGAAAAAGTCAGATTTCCAAGGGGAAAAATTCAGTCTTAGCAGGAGAGGCTACCTGGAGCCTGGAATCAGCTTTCCCAGGGTACCCTCAACCTGCATCCAGATATGGAAAAACCAGGGCCTCAAACATTCCTTGAGTCTCCTGATGGCCCAGCCAGCAAGAGTGGCCATTGGTAGACCACATATCAGAGTCCCTGTGGCTCAGACCCCTGCACCTGCCCTCAGAATTCTGGTTCAGAATATCTTGAGTCAATAGCCTGTTCTGAAGTACAACTGGGCAGCAGGGAATTGTACCATCCACAGCAGAGATGCTCAACCTGGGCAGCATATCAGAATCAACTGGGGCAGGGGAGATTTTAAAAAATATACATATTTCTGTCACCAGTCCAACTGAATCAGAATCTCTGGAGCGGGCCCCAGGAATTAATCGCTTTAAAAATTCACCAAGGTCTTATAATGTGTGACCAGGACAGAGAATCCCTGGCCTAGCTCTAGTTGACCCCAAATGAAATGTGAAAAGTGGTATGAAGGAGGGGCTGGGACTCAACATTCATGAGTGATCTGTCTTAAATTTTGTCACCATCTCTCCTGGGCCATACATCACAGTGTCCTGCTAAGGGTCCTCACCCCCAAGATACAGTGCAAACTCCTGAGCATGGTAATAGCAGAGTGCCGCTGTCCAGACAAAATCCCCGATTTGTGCAGCGTTTGTTGTAGGAGGTTTGAGGTGAGGGATTTCATGAAGCTGCCTCCATCCAGCTAGGCACCAGGAAGGGCTTGATATAAGGGAACCGTTGTCAGCATGAATGTTACCTGCAGTGATCGCCAGGGTTATCACTCAACTGACTTCTGAGGCTGGTCCACCCAGCTCTTGTTCCCACCAGGCTGGAGGTGAGGGTTCTGGACTCACCCCGCGGTTTGCATGCTCAAAAACTTCCCTGTGTGGCTTCATTTATGGCTAAGAAGTCTTCCTGGGGGTTAAGTTGGGCTCAGAGTCACAGCATAGGCTTTTGCAGTATTTGGAGACCAGAGGTTGTGAGGGTGACATGTCACCTTCCATGGCTTGGGACTGTCAGAGAACTTGGAGGTAGACCCCACACTTCTGTGGCATTATGAATTAGACATGTGGTGTCCCCCAAAAGTTCGTGTGTAAGATGATGCACGAAAGTTCACAGGAGAAATGATGGGGTCTTGAGAGCGCTGGGGTAACTGGTGCATTAATCCACTTGAATGGATTAAGCCGGTGGCAACTGTAGCAGGTGGGGTGTGGCCGGGGGAGGTGGGTGACTAGGGGTGTGCCATTGGATTTATATTTTGTCCCTAATGAGTGCAGCAGCCTCTGATTTCTGGTGGTCATGTCCTGAGCTGCTTTCATCCACCACGCTCTTCACCTTGGGCCCAGAGCAATGGAGTTGGCCGGCTACAGACTGAGACTCCTGAAACCAGGAGCCCCAAGTAAACTTTTCTTCCTCAGCGTTGTCTTGTCCGGGCTTTTGGTCACAGCAGTGAAAAAGTTGACTAGCACATGTGGGAGGGGCTCAGGCTTTGGAGACTGACAGGTCTGCGTGCAGCTGCAGGTGTGGCCTCTTGCTAGCTATGCAGCCTGGGAGCCTGCTTTCTCATCTCCAAGTGAGTGTGATGGCCCTGCCCTCCAGAGCAGCACTGGGAATGGGGCATCCTGCGTGTTGTAATGCACCCAGCCCAGCACGGGGAATGTGGTGGTCCCCAACTCCAACCATCACCCTGTGTTCTGCTCTGCTGGGAGCACAGAACCACAAACCTGTGCCAGGCATCCAGCTAAGGATGTGACTCAGATGGGCAGGTGACATTGGAATAGGTGTGGTAAGAAGTGGGTGACGGTGCTCAGCTTATCAGAACCCTTGGAAAGGAAATCCTCTGAGTCTTCCACCTCCACCCCTAAAGAAACCAATGAAGGCGGCTGCAACTTTTGTCTTCAGGAACTACTTTATGGCCTTCCCTGGATGCCTTTCCTCACTGCCTGGCACAACCTCGGGGTCAGGTGAGCACCTTCTTCCCAGTGCCTGCTGCGCCAGTGTATGCTCCACTGTTTGCATGTCTGACTCCCCACCAGATCTTGAGCACCATGAGGGCAGGGCTGTGTCTTGTTCATCGCTGTATCCTGTGTACCTAGCACAAGGGAATGGCCAGTGTGTCACCTCTGGGGCCTAAAACATGGTGTGAGGACATTCCAATAGGCCTGGACCCGGTCTTCCAGATGACCCATCAGACATCTACCTCTCCATGCCAAACAGAATGCAGCTGCACTGCTCCCTCCACAACCATCTACAGTGGACTCCCATCAAGAAGCTAAGCTAGGCACCATGGTGGAACATGCTTGTAATCCCAGTGACTTGGAGACTGAGGCAGGAGGATCACAAGTTTGAGGCCAGCCAGGGCAACCTAGCAAGACTGTCTCAAAACAAAAATTAGAAAGGGTTTTGGATGCAGCTCAGTTGTAAAGAACCTCTAGGTTTAGTCCCCAGTACCCTCCCTGTAAAAAAGAAGAAAAAAGAAAGAAAGAAAAATCAGTAAATAAATATGTAAATTAGTTAACTGGCTTGCTCCATAGACAGACCTTGTTGGGGTCTCCCCAGCTCCCCTGCTCACTGACACGACCTGTGAGAACAGGCGTGGGCCCAGCACCCCTTTGAGACTGGTGCATGTGCAGTGACAAGGCCCTGTCATCTCAGCAGAGGACAGACTTGGGTTGGGCAAGAAGACATTTCCTGGAATGCAGAGCAACCTGGCAACAGGGAAGGACTGCTACAGTTACCTGCTTCCAACAACTTGCACAAGGCTTCTGACTCGGCTGCAGCATCTGTCTAGGCTACTCCCTGCAGAGGGGAGTGTGGCTGAGCCCCCTGGGCGGGACAGGTCCTCGACTATAGCTCTGGATGAAATAGGAACTTCTGGAGGACTCTGACCTAGGTTTTACCAGGGTCTGTCTGCTGGTGATGTTGAGAGCAGAATTGATCAGCCTGGCCAACTTAGCAAAACTCATTTCAAAATTAGAAATAAAAAGGGCTAGGAATGTAGCTTATTGATAGAGTGCTCCTGGTTTCAATCCCCAGTAGCAAAAGAAAAAAGAGAGAGAAAGGAGGAGGAGAGGGAGAGGGAGAGGGAGAGGGAGAGGGAGAGGGAGAGGAAGAGAGGAAGAAGAAGAAGAAGAAGAAGAAGAAGAAGAAGAGGAAGAGGATGAGGATGAGGAGGAGGAGGAGGAAGAAGAAGATGAAGAAGAAGAAGAAGAGGAGGAGGAGGAAGAAGAAGAAGAAGAGGAGGAGGAGGAGGAGGAAGAAGAAGATGAAGAAGAAGAAGAGGAGGAGGAGGAGGAGGAAGATGAAGAAGAAGAAGAAGAGGAGGAGGAGGAGGAGGAAGAGGAGAAGGAGGAGAAAAATAAAAAGGAAGGAAGGTAGGTGCCAAGAATGCATTTCTCACTACTTCCATACGACATAATACTCATAGTACTAACCTGGTAAATAAGGCAAGAAAAAGAAATTGAAGGTCAAATATTAAAAAAAGAAGAAGTGAATCTGTCTTTATTTAAAAATGAAATGTTCATGCACATTGAAAATCCTAAGGAATCTACAAAAGAGAGAGGGAGAGGGAGAAAGAGAGAGGAGAGTGTGTGTTACTAGAGGCAATAAGAGAATTCAGACAGGTTTCAGGAGACAATCAATATAAAAATCTATTTTATTTTTATAAACCAATAATGAATAGCTGGAAATTGAAAATTTTTAAAAAATCTAGTATCAAGAAATATGAACTAGAGACATTTTAACAAAGTATGTACAAATCCTGTTCACTGAAAACTACAAAAAATAATTAAGAGAAACTAAAAAGATCTTAAAGAAATTAAAGGATATACTGTGTTCATGGATTGGAAGACTCTAAATTGTTGAAATGTTGATTTTTCTTCAATTTGAGCTATATAATTCTATCAAATTTCAGCAGACTTTTCTTTTAGAAATTGGGAAGCTAATACTAATATTATATGGAAACGCTAAGGACCTATAATAACCAAATAATCCTTAAAAAGAAGAATGCATTTGGAGAATTTATACTATATTTGACTTTCAGATATACCGTAAATCTACAGTAATCAGAAGGGTGTGGTTTACGCATAGCATTAATGAAACAGATTAAATAGCCCAGAAATAAAATAAAACATATACGGTTAATTGGTTCTTAACAGTGATGCCAAGATAACTCAGAGGGAAAATATCATCTTTTCTTCAAATGGTGCAGGGACAACTGAGTATCTGTAAAGAAAAATAAAGAAGAACCTCAATTCTTACCTCATACCCACACAAACACTAACTTGAAATGGAGCACAGACGTGAGTATAAAAACCAAAACTATAAAATTTCCACAAGAAAATCTAGAAGTAAATCTTTGTGAACTTGGGGCAGGCAAAAATTTCTTGGACAGGATACAAAAGTCCTAACCATAAAAGGAAAAGTGATCACTCAGATTTCATCCAAATTAAAAACTTTTCTTCCAAAGACACTACTGAGAAAATAAAAAGATAAACCACAAGCCAGGAGAAAATATTCAAAATATTTACACTTGAAATAGACAAAGGATTTGTATCCAAAACATACAAAAACTCTAACAACTCAATAAGAAGAAGATAATCGACTCATTTTTTTTTAAAGTGGGGGAAACATTTAGACAGATACTTTGCAAAAAAAAAATGTATAGGTGACCAATAAACACATGAAAAGATGCTCACCACCATTAGTAATCAGGGAAATGTGAATTTAAACCACACCAGGATACCACAACTCATCCAACGGAATGGCTGAAATTTACAAACTGACAACATTAAAAATTGGCAAGAATGTAGAGCAACTGGAACTAACTGACTTTACCAAGAGGGTCCTAAGTGACACAGCTAAAGTGGTCCTCCTGCCAACACAGGGGTAATGCCAATGAAAACCTACATTACAGAAACCAGATGGCATTCCCAACTCAAGGGGACACCTGTGCCACTATAAAAATTAAATGTGTTCCTAGCAACTCTGCTAAGGTTGCTAAAGCTCTTTCTGGCCTCCACTGATAAGTCAATGACATGTCAGATCACTCCCTAAACTCTCATGAATCAATATTTTCTTGGTCTTCAAAAGCTGGCTGATAACACTGATTGTCTTGTACCAATTGCTTGCATAAAATAATGTTTAGTCTCCCTGCGGATGCCCAGTGGAACGGGATGGGGAACGCCTGAGCAGAGCATCTGGAGGGCCTAGGGGACAGTGATGTAATCTCCACTGCTATTCTTCTGGAGGAGTCTGTGATTTTTCAGATGGGACTAGATAACAAACGGGACTTCCTTCTGGATTTATCGTTGATCCCGGCATCAGAGGCCTCCCTGGAAGCAGGAGCTCCGGATCTCTATCCTTCGTGAAGGATGAGGATAACTTGTCTGCAGAGATAACCGTGGGCAGTGAATGACTACCTGGGTATTATCAGCCGGACACATTCCCAGGAAGCAGGAGGGGGCTGGAGTCACGGGAGCGTTGAGCTGGGAAGAGTTTGCCTTTTCCAAGTCGGATGCATGAGGTCATCAGGGGCAGCATGGGCATGCACTTGTTATTCTAAATGTGTGTATTTATGTTTATGAACACTTTCTGCTGAGATCACGTTTTCCACCTACCATGGGCATACACGAAGCTGCTTTTGTTCCTCAAAAACAGGTCTTTTTAAAGAGTAGTAAGCAATAATGAAACCAAGTTTATGTAAATGCAGCAAAAGTTATAGTACACCAACAATGGCAGCTTACAGAGTCCTAAGAGACCATTGGTCATACTAGGACACAGGGCCTCCCAAGAACAAAATATTTTTTTACTTGGAAGGTAGGTATTGGGCATTGAACCCAGGTACTTTACCACTGAGCTACACTCCCAGTCCTTTTTGAGACAGGGTCTCCTTACATTGCTGAGGCTGAACTTGAACTTGTGATCCTCCTGCCTCAGCCTCCAAGTCTCTGGGGTCACAGACCTGAAATACCACACCTGGCTTCTTTTTTCTTTTGACTTGAGCAACAGACGTTCATTTCTCACAGTTCTAGAGGTTGGAAAGTCCAAGCCCTGGGTGCTGGCCGAGCTGGTGGTGGCAAGGGTGCTCTTTCTGGTATGGACACAGCACTTTCTTGCTGTTTCCAGCCACCCAGAGGCACCTTGGAGCCCTGAGCAGTGGAGGAAGTAGGCAAAGAGCCCCCTGGAGGCAGTGCTGAGCTGGTGGAGGATGGAAAAGGAGGAGCCCCGAACTTGGCGGTCACTGTCCATCTCAGGACTCTGGGACAGAGCACTCCCTTGGGCACTTCCAGCTGCCCTCCAGCAACTGTGTCAGCCACGAGTGGAAAGGGCACTTGTCCTGCAGCTCTAAGCTCTGTACCCCCTGCCCTTCACTGCGTGGCTGAACCCTCGGGTGGCAGGAGCAAGATGAGGTGCTCCTTGACCTGAGCACCCGGAGTGCACCTCGCCTCACGTCGGGAGCCTTCGCTAGTGCACCAGCGAAGGGGAGCAATGTGGGCCTAGCTCAGCCAGGCCTGCCACGCTCGCTCCCTGAGCCTCCCTCTGGAGCAGGCATCGTGACCATCTCCCTCCGAGTGCAGGAATCTGAACGTGTACAAAGTGCAAGTAGGTGACAGCCAGTAGGTGACAGAGCAGGCATGACTGCTGCCCGAGCTGGAAGGTGTCCACCTCCCTCCTCTCCCATTCCCAGCAAGGGGTAGACTGCCCTCCCCAGCCTCCCACTGGCTGCTCCCAGGGCCAGAGCAGCCTGGCAGAGGGTTGGCTGCAGTGCTTGGCCCAAGGGTTAGAGATGCATCCTCCTCCTACAAATAAGGAAATGGGGCTCAGAACGGCATGGCGATTAGACCAAGGTCACACGGTTGATGAGACCAGGAATGCAAGGCTAGTGCAGAAAGTTTTCCTCCAATCTGCTGAAGCCCTGGAGGGGAGAGGGACCTTGCTCAGAAGGGGTGATCACAGGCAGGAGAGAGAAGCAAGGTCACCTCTGAGTTCCTCACCTCCTGCTGCGGGAGGGTCTGAGGCCCAGTGCTCTGCAGGGCTGCTCCACATCAACCACACCTCTCTGGGATTATCTTCCAAAAGACAGCAAGTCCTCCCATCCCCAAGTTAGCATCCTCAGGCAAGGCACCTCTGAAGATAGCCAGACCTCCAAAGCACTGCCTGACTCACATAGGCTGAAGCTTCTGCTTCCATGAGACAGCCATGAGGCCAGCTTGGGGTCACCCTGAAGTGGGTTTGAATTCCAGTTGGGACCCTCACCCACTGTGTGTCTGTAGTCACATCAGTTGACCTCTCTTACTTACCTATGCTATTGGGATAATAATACCAACCTAAGAAGGTGTTTGCAAAATACACGACCCCTCCAGCACAGCTCCTGGAACATAGTGTGCGCTCAGTACATCACAGTCAGGCTGTCACCGCAACAATGATACCGAGGCTGGTTATTCAGATTTTGATGGCATAGCTCCAGACGCTGCACCTTCACTCCATCGCAATTGGCATCCCAGCTGTCACTCAATGAATTCTTTTTCGGGGGCTCTGTATCTTTGCTTATGCTTTCTCCCTTCCTCAAGCACCTACACCCTCTTTCTGTGTGCTTAAATTTTATCCAGGCTTCATGGCACAGTGTTTTCTGCATCCTCCTTGGAAAAGAAACTGGACAAGAATGAAGCAGTCAGTTGGGCAGGGCATGAGGAGACCAAGAACCAGGGCTGGAAGCTCTGGTTTTTGAGTTTTGAGTTTTGAGTTTTGGAATTTGAGACCCAGGGAGAAGGGCTCCTGCTCAGTACCAGCAGATCCATCACCCACCGACCTGCCTAGCCACGTCCTACCCAGTCACCCAGAATCCCCTCACTTGTCGAGCTACCCACCCACATGGCCACCTGAACCATGTCTCTCTCAATATGTTAAAGACGTGGTTAGACTATTTCTGACTTACATTGATTCCAACAGGAAACCCCCTGTTTTGTCTTCCTCTCCTATAGTTTAGATTTTCTCTTCATCTCATGTTTGGTACAATTTGATTATGAAGTACTTGGTACAGTTTTCTTTGTGTTTCTTGTGCATAGGGTCACTGACTTTCTGAATATTATAGTTTTTATCTAGGTTTTTATGTAGGTTTTTTTTTTTTATACCAGGGATTGAACCCAGGGGTATTTAACTATTGAGCCACATCCCCAGCCCATTTTCATTTTTTTTGTTTTGAGACAGGGTCTCACTAAATTGCTTAGGACTTTGCTAACTTGCTGAGGTTAGCCTTGAAGTTGGGATCCTCCTGCCTCAGCCTCTCAAGCTGCTGGGATTACAGGTGCATGCCACCAAGTCTGGTTTATTCCTATAAATATTCTTGACTTTGTGGGATATGATTAAGCTATAAGCTATGTAGAGTCAGTTAAATTCTTTTTTTTTTTTTTAGAGAGAGAGGGACAATGAGAGAGAGAGAGAGAGAGAATCAATTTTATTTAGTTTTTCATGTGGTCTTCATTGTTTTGAGACTTCGTTGTGTACGTGGTGCTGGGGTTCGAACCTGCATCCTCGTGCTTGCCAGGCAAGCACAGTAACTGCTAAGCCACCACTCCAGCCCCAGTTAAATTAATTTAAGACTTAATGTTAAGCTGTGTTATATATAACCAGAGCAGCATGTAGGAAGGGCTATTTTTTCCCTATTACTCAGCAAATTTTCTGTGCATTCTTTCTGATTATGAATTTTTTCCTTTCGGCATGATGAAAACAGGCATTATTCTTTTCGTTGCATGAGCTACAGGGATTTTTCTCTCTGACTCTTTTTGGGTGGTATTTCTTGTGAAATTTTCTCTTACACATGCATTGCTCAGTGCTCCGCTGAATACTCCAGGGACCTTCTGCAAATTTCTGGAATTTTATCTCTGCAACTTCTCCGTTATGAGCTCTCCTGCAAACTCAAGCCTCGTTGACTTTGTAGCTCCAGCTTCTCCACTTGGGAAGACTTTTAAGCTCTCCGTAAGTTCCCTCCAGGCAAGGCATTAAGTTGGGAAATGAGGGAGTTCACCTTATTGGCTTCTCATCTTTCAGAGACTCCAGTTCTTTTTTTTTTAATTCCACATTTTTAATTTTCATTTGATAGTTGTACATAATGGTAGAATTTGTAAGTACATGTTTGTACATGCATGCAATAAAACAATATAATTTGGCCAATCTCATTTCCCAGTATTTCCCCTTTCTCTCTCCTCCTCCCTCTGCCTGGTTAGGGTCCCCAGTTCGTTATGGCCTAATGTCCAATTCCTTAGGAGCCCTTGTTTCATATACATATGTCTAGTTTTTCAGTTGTTTGGGACGGAAGTAAACTGGCCCATTCAGAATTGGAGATCTCAAATGTTCACCTTTTGATACTGTAAGTTGGAAATCTCTATCAGTCACCCAAGTCAAGATGTACATCCTAAGGTTTTATGAGTCACAGACTGTGGGGAGTCAACATGTTCAGCCCCTTGTGAGTTGCCTGTTTTCTTGGAAGACCCTGCAAACACCTTGGCAGCTGACAGATAAGAGAAGATCCCAAAACGTTCTGTGCTTGGAGGATGTGTGGTCCAGGCTCCTTCCCACTTCACCACCACCGTCACTCTGACGATTGTTTTGTCTTGAATAGACAAAGCCAATTTTTTTTTTCTGTCCAGGCTTGTGGTAGCTTACAAAACTTAATTCCTTCAAACGCTGGGTTGCTAATCTACTTGCTTTCAGTTCCGGATATTAATCATAGCTAGAGTTCTTTCCTGGTCATAGTTCTCAAATCTCATCCCATCCCTTGCCTCTTGGTGCAAAGGCAGCTACCTTGAGCTTATCCAGATTGAACAAACAGGCCAAATTTAAATTTTGGCCTTGACAGCTAATTGAATTGGTGTTACTGAGCCTTCATTGCTCAATGCTTTTTAAAAATTCTATTATATTTTTTCCCTACTTAAGGCTTCAAAAGACTGACTTTTGCATCCTTTCTAGGCCCCGAATTTTTGGAAAGTCTCTTTTGCTTCATTTCCAACTTTGACTCTGGCTGGTTCTGGACACACATCATTCACTCGATACTCTGCCAAATAGCCAGCAACACGCACTTGGACTCCCGGGACTCTGCTCTGCTTCCTCTTCCCCGGTCCTGAGGACTCAGAAGGCACATGCTCTTTCTCTTCCACTTCAAAAGCAATAGTTCTACCAATGGGACAACCTACTATTAAGGTGGCCACCGATTTTAGGATTGTATTTCAGCAAGATCCCTATTTCCTCCATCAGTCAGGATGGACTAACACCTGTAACAAACTTAAATTTCAGTGGCTTAACACCACTAAGGTGTTTTTTACCCCTCTCATATACAGTGGTTGTTCCTGGCTGGGTAGTGCCATAGTTTGGACCTGGAATGTCCCCAAAGTCACATGTGTTGAAGGCTTGGTCCCCAATGCAGCAAGGCTCAGGGACTTTTGGGAGGTGCTTGGATCGTGAGGGATCTGACCTCATTAGTGAATTAATCCACCTGTAGCTGCATGGACGACTGGGAGGTGGAGCTTGGTTGGAGGAAGTAGGTCACCGGGGCTCTGCCCTGCAAGGGTTTATCTCCTCCTGGGGACCATGCACTCCCACCTCTTGCTTTCTGCTTCCGGGCTGCCATGAGCCGAGCAGTTTTCCTCTATCATACTCTTCCACCATGATGTTCTGCTTGACTTAGGTCCAAAGCAATGGGATCCACCACCCATGAACTGAAACATCTGAAACCATGAGCCAAAATAAAGCCTTCTCCCTTTAAACTGTTATGTAGGTATTTTGGAAATAGCAATGAAAAGCTGACTAACACAGGTGGCCTCTTCCTTTTTGTGGTTCCTCCATGTCACAGCTGTCCTCAGCTGGGTCCTCTGCCTTCAGGTAAGGACAGCTGAAGAGTTCATGGGAGATCCAACAGGATATTTTGCTGGCCAGAACTAATCACGTGGCTCCACCCAGAAGCAATGAGCACTGGGAAAGGCAGTCTTTCTGTGTGCCTGCAGGGAAAAGTGAAAGGCTTCTTGAGGCCACAGTGCCTGCTTCCCTGTGCCTATCTTCATACCTACCCTCCTGCCTGCTCTGCCCCTCTGTATTAGTCAAAATTCTCCAGAGAGACAGAACCAATAAGATATGTGCAGATAGACATGAAGAAAGAGATTTATGGGCTGGAGCGGTGGCTCAGCAGTTATGGCGCTTGCCTGACATGTGCGAGGACGAGGGTTCAAACCCCAGCACCATGTACACAACTGAGTGTCTATGCAAAAAAAGCCAAAGAAAACTAAATAAAATTGATTCTCTCTTTCTCTCTCTCTCTCCCTGTCCCTCTCTCTTTCTAAAGAGAGAGAGAGAGAGAGAGAGATTTATTATGAAGGATTGGCTCATGTGGTTATAAAGACTGAGAAGCCCCATGATCCACTGTCTCCAAGCTGGAGACCAAGGAAAGTTGGCAATGCAGGAAGTCCTGGCCTGAGTAAAGAGGCCTAAGAACAAAGAGCGCCAATGTCTAGGACAGGAGAGGGTGGATGAATGTGCCCTTCCTCAGCCATGCGACCTCAATGGATTGGACAATCCCACTCATACTGGCCAGAGTAGTCTCCTGGTTGCAATGTTAATCTCCTCCAGAAACACCCTCACAGACACTCCTAGAACTAATGTCTATGGGCTATCTGGACTTCCATCAGCCTAGCCAAGCGGCTGTGACAGCCACCCTCCCAGGGGATGGGATGAGGAGACAGCCAGGTTCTGTGGTAGGAGTATATCCCCCAGAAATTCGTGGGTCAGAACCCTAAATCTTCAGTGTATCCAAATTGCAAGGCGGAACCGGTGGGAGGTGTTTGGATGAGTGCTGAGCCTCCCAAGTGGATTCACACCATCTCGCAGGACTGGAGATGCTGCTGCCCGGGCAGGCTGTTATAAAGCAGTGTCACCCTCACGCTCTCTCCTGCAGGCACCTTCCTGCCCTTTCGCTTTCTGCCACTGGTTGAAGGGCCAGCCCTGTCACCAGAAGCCGAGCAGACACTGGCTCCTTGCTCTGGGGCATTCCAGCCTTCAAAACTGGGAGCCCAAATAAATATCTTACCTTCATATATTATGCAGGTTGTGGTGGAACATCAGAAAATGGTGAGGTCAGCAGGCACACCCCAGTGCTTGTGATGGGCTGTGCTTGCTGGGGGCCTGGAAGCCTCTCTCCTCCCAGTCCCAGCTTTTTCATCTACTCTCTCTCTCTCTCTCCTGTGACTTGCTCCATGCTATCCTGCCCCGTACTCTTTGTTCCTGTGCATGCACCTTTTTCTCACTTCACAGAGAAAAAAATTGAAGGCATAACTTCCATCTTGATAGAACGGAAGTGCCCATTCTGTTGCCTGGCCAAAGCCCCTGGGCTTTGGGGAAAAGGGTTCAAGACCCTTCTCATAAACACACAGGTTGGACTAGAAAGGACCAACTGGCTAATGTATATTATACGAAGTGGTAGGAAGGGTACTGACCAGATATCTACCTATCTATCATCTATCTATCTTCTATCTATCTTCTATCTATCTTTCTTTCTCTCTCTCTCTCCCACACCCACTTTTTCTCTCCCTCCCTCATTAAGAAACACAATACTGGATGCTGAAGTTGAAAGATTACCCACATTTGGAGCTGTGTGGGTGGGGTGGCTGTCACAGAGCAACACGCATGCCCAGGTATGAGGGAGTGGAGGTTCTTGGGGGATGGGGCAGATGCTCAGAGTGAACTTGAGAGGAGGGAAGTTGTTTATAGCTGAGGGTGGGAAAGAAGAGCCTCCAACCTTGACCTACAGGCGCTTACTCTGTTCTGAGACTGCGCTGGGCTTCCCCTCCTCCACACAAGTGCACAGCAGCTTCTCCATGCAAATGGGCCTCTGCTCCCTGCATGCAGGAGAGCCCTGAAGAGAGCCCTCCTGGACTTCTTCATTCTTACATCCATGCTGCTCTGAGAACTGACTGCCCTGCTCCAGGCTTCCTTCTTGCCCACACAATCCAACCAAGACAACAGCAGTCGTGCACTGTCCTGTGACCACTAGCTTCTATGTCCAGCTTGCTGTCCAGACTGTGACCCTTGCAGGCAGAGACAGGTCCTGCCTGTCTCTCTACCTCAGGCATCTAGTGAAGGGTTTGGCCCTGGGCACACATTGAGTAAATGAATGTTGAATGGAAAAAAGCCCCATGAGACCAGCAAGGGAGGGGAACCCTACAGCTCTCTTCCTGTAATGTATTAGGAGTAAGGACATCAGCCAAATGTATGAAAGTTCCCTGAGTCAGATGGACCTTTCTCTTCCAAAGCAACCAGTGGATGAGGACAGACACACGGACTCTATTCTACATGTGATGGAGCTTGGAAAGTCGGGAGCAAGCCGAATGCATCTGCAGCAAGAGGCACTGCAGAGAGGGAAGGCAGCCCCATGAGACCAGATATGTGGGGTCCTTCCTGGAGCAGGGCCTCAGCTGCTGTTGAAAGGAGCCTCATGGGTTCTCTGCCCACCCAAATGGGTGGGGAGGCAGAATTACTCCCATTGATCCCACCTCCCTTTGCTCTGAGGCTTAGTCCCCTCTCACCCAGAGGCCCCTTGGTTGTGAAATCATCATAAAGTTTGCTGAGCACCCATATGTCAGGCACCATGTTGGTCACAAGGGTTCAGTACCATCAGCACAGACCCTGTCCTCGTGGGCCTTCCAGCCGATCAGCCCACATGTAATTCACTACCTGTACACAGAATTATAAACAGCAGAGTTACCTGTCCAAGAACACTTCATCTTGACTTCACCTTTATCATGGGTGACAGAAAAGACTTCTTTGTAGACAAGCAAGGGTTTCTTCCTCTTTGTTCCCCTCCTAGGGTAGGAGTCAAACCTTCATTTCTGGGGCTGTAGCCCTTACCAATAGGTTAATGAGATGATACATTACCCATACTTACTTCATCCCATACTTACCCTGGCAAGACCACATATTTGCTATGCTAAAGCCTGTGCTTGACTGAACTTTAATGAAAACCTACAGAGATTCTTCCCTCTGGTTTTCTAACATTAAGGACATGGCCAAGTTGCCACCAGAGTAATTTGTTTAAATCCACTGTGCTGACCTCAGGGATGGGTCCAAACAAGTCCCTTGCCACCATAATTAAAGCTATCTTCAACCTTTTACTGCTTGGCTGGTGGTTATGAGATTCTAAGGGCTCATAAGAACTACCTGAAGGCAAATTTCTCCAACCTGGGGGCCATCGCCACAGGGAAAACTGGTGACTCCTACCTTTCCTCCAGCACCTGGAGCAACAGCTCGTGTGAGTCTGAGCAAGTGGCACTCCTCAGCAACACCCCTGGAGTGTGAGTAGCTACGTGGGGGTGAGGCTGGTTTTAACACGCTGCAGAGGAGAAGGCTTTTGTAATATCGATAAGTCGTAGTGCTTTAAATGCCCCTGAGCAAGGGAGGGGAATCCTACAGCTCTCTTCCTGTAATGTATTAGGAGTAAGGACATCAGCCAAATTTATGAAAGTTCCCTGAGTCAGATGGACCTTTCTCTTCCATCCCTCACATGGCACCCAAGACCTGATGGAAGTCTTGAACATGGTAGGATATAAGCCCCTGTGTATAGGGGCTGTCTTTGAAAAAGTCCCCTGGGGCCTAGCAGGACTGACATGAGACTTAGGGGACCTGGTGAGTGGGTAGGTGCTGCAAGCTAGCTCCATACCTCTAGCTCCTAGGACCATGGTCCATCCCCTGGCTCCAGGCATCATCTCCCTGTTTCACCCTCTGACCCCTCTCTCAGCCTGTCTCCTGCACAAGTATCATTTACCCCCTCCAAAGGGCCATTTTACCCTTCCTCACACACAATTGTGACTGTTTGGCTCTATTGTAGCCTGCTGAGAAAAGTTTCTATGGGGAGTGCCTGAGCTAAAACACAGCTTTCCTTCTATGGTAATTCCATGATACCGGCATTTCTTAATCTCAGGGGTCTCCATTGTGACTTTAGCTTCCTACTCACATCTACATGCATCACCTTCTCAGGGGATGCCCGCAGGGACTCCAACCCTGCACACTTTATGTGGCCTCCCAGGTCTTCCTTTGAAATCTTGGTGGAAGCCTCCATGACCCCCTGACTACAGCATCCTGTGTCCTCCAGAACCCACTCCACGTGGCTGACGCCAAGGTCTGTCCCATCTTGAGCCAACCCTGCAGGAATCATGGCTACGGTTAGTTAGAAGATAATTCATCATGAGCAAGTGGGCTTCATTCCAGGTATGCAGGGCTGGTTCAACATACACAAAACAATTAATGCGATTCAGCACTTAAACAGAATTAAGGGGCTGGAGCGGTGGCTCGGTGGTTATGGTGCTTGCCTGGCATGTGCAAGTACCTGGGTTCAAACCTCAGCACCACATACACAACTAAGTGTCAGAGCAATGAAAGCCATGTGAAAAACTCAATAAAAAAAATTGATTCTCTCTGTGTGCATCTCTCTCTCTCTCTATCTCTCTCTCTCTCTCTCTCTCTCACTGTCCTTTAAAAAAAAAGAATTAAGGACAAAAACTATATAATCATTCAATTGTTGAAGAAAAGCCCTTTGATAGCATTCAGCACCCTTTTACGCTCAAAACTCTAGAGAAGATCGGAATCAAAGGAACCTTTTTAAGCTATGTAAAGGCTAGATATGCCAAACCCTCAGCTAGTATAATACTAAACAGAGAAAAGCTAAAAGTATTTCCACTGAACTTGGGAACAAGACAAGGCTGCCTGCTCTCACCATTTTTATTCAATATTGTTTTCGAGACCCTAGCTGGAGCAATAAGGCAGGAGAAGGAAACCAAAGGGATAAGAATAGGAAGAGAGGAAATCAAACTCCCCCTTTTTGCTGATGATATGATCCTGTAAGATCCAAAAAACTCTACCAGTAAACTGCGTGAACTTTAAACAGATTTAACAAAATGGCAGGCTACAAGATCAATACCAAATCAATGGTTTTCCTATACACTAACAATAATAGGGCAGAAGGAGAAATTAGTAAATCAGTCCCATTCTCAATATCCTTGAAAAGAATAAAATTCTTGAGAATTAACTTAACAAGGGAAGTCAAAGACCTCTACAACAAAAATTATTGGACATTGAAAAATGAAATCCAAGATGACCTGAGAAAACAGAAAGATGTTCAATGCTCTTGGTTCATTAGAATTATTATAATAAAAATGGCCATTCTGCAAAAAGCTCTATATAGATTCAATGCAATTCCCATGAAGATTCCAATGTCATTTTTTACAGACATTGAAAAAGCAATTATCAAATTCATTTGGAATAATAAGAAACCCAGAATAGCCAAAACATTACTAAGCAAGAAAGACAAAACAGGTGGTTTTGCTATACCAGATCTAAAACTATACTACAGAGCTGTAGTAACAATGACAGCATGGTACTGATATCAAGATAGGAAGGAAGACCAATGGAATAGAATAGAAGACCTGAAACAAACCCACAAATCTTCAAGCATCTGATTTTTGACAAAGGGGGATAAAATATAACATGGAGGAGAGACAGCCTATTCAATAAATGGTGCTAGACAAACTGGACAGCCACTTGCAGAAAGCTGAAATTAGACCCTTATCTTTCACCTTGCATGAAAATCAACTCAAAGTGTGTCAAAGAACTAGGAATGAAACCAGCTACCTTGCAATTGCTGGAAGGTGAATTAGGCCCAATACTCCAGCATTTGGGAGTAGGCAAAGACTTTCTCAACATGTCTCTTAAAGTGAAAGAAGTAAAGTAAAAAATCATTGAGTGGGATGACATAAAGCTAAAAAGCTTTTGCACTGTGAAGGAAATGATCAAAAGTGTCAAGAGACTTCCTACAGAATGGGAGAGAACTATGGCCTGTGATTATTTGGACAGAGGACTCATATCCAGAATCTACAAAATCCTCAAAAATCTTAACCTCAGGGGTTGGGGATTTAGCTCAGTGGCAGAGTGCTTGCCTAGCACATGCAAGGCCCCGAGTTTGGTCCTCAGCCCTGAAAAAAAAATCTTAACCTCAAAAATACTAACAACCCAATCAATAAACGGGGCAAAGAGCTAAATGAAACTTCTCAACAGAAGACATTGATCAAGCCAATGAATACATGAGAAAGTGCTCTAAATCACTAGTAATCAGAGAAAGGCAAATGAAAACTACATTAAGATTTCACCTCACGCCAGTTAGGTTGGCAAAATGAAGAAAATAAATAATAATACATGCTGGAGGGGCTGTGGAGAGATAGGAACACTAGCACACTGTTGGTGGAACTGCAGAGTAGTACAGCCCCTCTGAAAAGCAGTGTGGAGAATCCTCAAAAAATTAGGGATAAACCCATCATATGATCCAGCTATCCTTCTCCTGGGTATTTTTCCAGGGGATTTGGAATCAGCACATTACAGCAACACAGCAAAATCTATGTTCATAGCAGCCCAATTTACAATAGTTAAATTATGGAACCAACCCAGATGCCCCTCACTGGATGAATGGATCCAAAAACTGTGGTATATATATATATATACCATGGAGTTCTACTCAGCAATTAGAAATAATGATATTGCAGCCTTTGAAGGTAAATGGATGGCTATGGAAGAAATCACGCTAAGTGAAGTTAGCCTAACCCAGAGAGTCAAGTCTTCACTCATCTGTGGAGGCTGACGCTAAACCCAGACCTGTGCAAAAGGTAGTCCATCTCATGTATTAGACCCAGCAAACGTGTAGTAACACATAACCTAGGGCAATCATAAAGATGTATTGGGAACAAGAGAGGAGAGTTGGGGGGAGGGGTAAGGGTGGGAGGTTAGTGTGGGTTCTAGGGGGTAAATCTAATTTTAAGAATATATACATATCATATTGTTTCATTGGAAGATTTTTGATTGTACAATAATTAAATTTCTTAATAAAAAAGTTGATTCTCTCTTTCTTTCACTCTCCCTCTCTCTTCAAAAAAGAAAATCAGAAAAGTAAAATATACATGTGTATATATATACATACATATATGCATATGTATATATATACACAGATAGATATAGATATATATTATAATCAAAGGGAGTTCAGTAGAAGGGATCAAGTTGAGGGAGAAGGGGAGGGGGAAATGCTGAAGAGAGAATTGGGCCAAAATATGTTGTTATAGTGTCTGCATCTATAAATGTGTAACAACAAATCCCTTCATTATGTACAACTACAATGCACCAATAAAATTTTTTTTAAAAAGTCAACAAAACAAAACAAAACAAAAAAACAGGGTCACAGAAAGTCTCAGGACATGGGCAAAATGCAAACAACTTCTTAGCCTGAACATAACATGAATGGCCTCGAGTTCAATTTCTAATAGAGTCCTCCTTTTTCCTCTGAACACTCACGAGCCCCATCTTTGCTGTGCGCAGTCTTATCAGTATTCTAGTCTTCTGAGCTTTCATCAAAATCACCTATTAAGCAATCCAAAGCATTTCCACTTTACCCTGCTAAACATCTCAAAATTCTTCCCACAAATTCCAAAACGCTCCAGAAGCTTCTAAACCACACTGTCAGGTTAATCACCTTCCCTCCCACCTTCCTTTTCTACTGAAATGATGCCTCACTCTTTAAGCCTTGCTCATTCTTCTCTTGTTTCCCAGGAAGTACCCAGGGCTGGGTCAGCTGCCCATTCTTCTACCCCACAACAATTCCCTACTTTCAGCATGATCTTCCCTGTGTGTCGAGCCTATAACACCCTGTGGATCATCAGCAGTCTGCCTCCCTCACCATGCCAGTATGTGTAATTCACTCCAAACATTAAATCTTGGCATACGACCAACTCATGTCCATGCAGCAACAAGTGGGCAAGGCCTGCATTCAATCAGAACTTCAACTTTCTAATTTTTTTTAAAAAAGACACGTTGATATTTTCCCTGTCAATCACAAGGTTATATAAAGCAAAAATGATTATATCTTTGAGAATAGTGTAGATATAGACCATTTTTTTATGATTACAATAGGCACAGGAGAACTCAATAAGCCCCACATTGGTTTCTGGTGCAAGGTTTTGGTCTCATCTTTCCCCAGTCTCCATCCACCCTTCTAGAGCCTGATTTTCTGATTATCAGAAATTTTGTTCCAAAGATCAGGAGTAAAAGTGTTGGTTCTGTGACACATGAGGTCTCACACTATAAAAGGAAGTAGCAATAGAAAAGAAAGTACAAACTGTATTGCTTTGATCCTAATTATACAGATGAATCAAATCCAAGCGCTGAGAGTATGATTAAGCCCATATTATCACAGGATCATCAAATATCAAGAACAATCAAGATAGGAGATAGCATTTGTAATCATTTTTTATTGACATGTTGGGAAAACTCTTGAAGCAGCTTTGCTCAGCCAAACTTCTTTCCATCAGCTCTCCTTCCTGTCTCCCACTCCCAGATCCACAGTGCAGCAGAAAATAAACAAGACAGCAAATATCAAATATAAAAACCTTATCTGCAACAGCTGCTGAAAAATCACTTGAAAAGATTTAATATTCTCTCAATAAATGGAACAGAAGGAAACTATTTCCATATAATAAAGATCTTTTATGAAAAAACCTGCAGTTAATGTCATACCTTGTGGAACACAACCTGAAAACATTTCCCCTAACATCAAACCAAGGGTGCCCCCCTCCTCATTTCCATTGACTATGGTACAGTATTGGAAATCCTCGGCAGAAACCAAAGAAATAAAAGGCATTCAAGTTGGAAAGGAAGAAGTTAAGTTGTT
>PVKS010034011.1:0-21236 GCA_004027875.1 Aplodontia rufa | reverse complement strand
AAACCCCAGCACCACGTACACAACTAAGTGTTGGAACAATGAAGGTCATGTGAAAAACTCAATAAAGTCGTTTCTTTCTTTCTCTGTCTCTCACTGTCCCTCTCTCTTTAAAAAAAAAAAAGAAATTATCTTATACAAATATTATAATAGATGATACATTAATACAATGTTTAATTATATAGTATATAATATAAATATATCATAAAATTCTATATTTTGTGATAATTATAAAATATAGTGTTATTTATTACTTATGTAGCCATATACATTTATAACTATATATAGTTTTAAAATTGAAAGGACTAAAGTTCAAATTCATAAGTTAAAACCGTTTGAAAGTAACAGAAGTTTGAAGAAGTAATATACTAATATTACACCTATTTGCTCAGTGGAAGAAGGACATAAGAACAATTCTGTATTTTTTTTTTTAGGTAAGAATAGCAGTGTGTTAGAGCCTCTTTTTTGGTGTACATACTCTTATTTACTTATTTATTTTTATTTATTCAACATAATCTTACATGTAGTAGGGAATCATTGCCACAGAATTGTGAACACATATATTATGACAGAGCAATCTGAGGCTGGAGCCTCTTTTATAAGCTCATATGAGCCAGTTGTGAACAGTGTTTCCCAATACTGCAGTTAGTGATGTTACCGTGGTAGCTTGAAATCAGTGGAGGGATGTATACCAAGGTGAATGACAGCCATGGTAAGCCCAGTCTTTTTACTACCCTGGATAGCCACGACTTAACATTTCCCAGCGTACCATGACCCTGATTCTATAACTCAGTGCAGGTATTAAAAGATGAGAGAATTATAAACCAAAATCCTTTATGAATACAAATATAAATGTTTATCAGAATATCAAGTATTACAACTCAGCAAAAACAAAATGTTATGATCAAGTGGGATATAGAAACCTAAATAATTTAAAAATCCATAGTTAAGGAATCCAAAGTCAATAAATCTCTTTTACTTGATTATCAGAATAATGAGAAAGAAATTATAGCCTTTTCACTAGATGTATAAAACATTTCATTAAATTTATATTGGTGAAAATCTCAGCAGTTTTAGGAATAGAATTAAATTTTCTCAGTCTGATTATCTACCTAAAACCTAGATGTTTTAAGAAAAGACTGGAACAGAGTAAAGACACCTACTGACAATATATTTATTCATTATTATGCTGGAGGACTTGCCCAAATATAATAAAGAAAATCTATAAAGCTAGGAGAGTGGAGAGTGTAACTATTTTCCTAATAAATGACACTTACGTGTGAAAGATTTCCCAAAAATTTGCAAAGAAACTACAAGAGTTAACAATTAAATTTAGCATGGTCACAGTATGCAAGCCAATATGCAAAAAATGTCAATTGTACTAATCCATATTTTAGAAGTCCAAACAAAAATCCCAGCCATAGTTTTTTCTGTTTTTGTAGAAAATGACTAGAGGGTAGTAGCCAGAGTTTATTGATCTTGTAATATCTTTTAGTAGTGTTTAGTATTTTGGAATATTCACATGCTGTACTTAAAGTTAATTCTAAAAATTATTCATGTGACACCCCCCCAATTTTCCTGCTATCTAACAAGCTAGTCAGTCTAGATGAGAAACTAAAATGTAAATTTGAGGAAGGCTAACATTTAAGTGATGGACATAGAATGAGCTCTAATAAAACCTGACAGATGGTAAATAAATTCCGGAGAATGGCTTGTCTGAAAACAAGTATTTTATTTGATCTTCCGATACTGTAACAAATATCTAAGATAAATCAATTTATAAAGGGAAAATGTTACCTGGTTCACAATTTTGGTGGTTTCAGTAAATGACCAATTGGAAATTGCTTTTCACAGGCCCAGAGCAATGGTGCCAATTGATCATGTCCTGAAGGCCACCTGCCAGACCCAAACTCTGTTCCCACAACCCACTACTCTCCAGAAGGAGATATATAGGCCTTTGGGGCATTCAAATCCAGCTCACAGCAGCAGAAGTTGTTAACAATACCCAAGGCTATAAGGAAGTCAAATAAGGTAATCTTTAGGAGGATATGTTGGTGAAAAGAAGGAAATGGTAGAAATGCAAGAGAAATACAAGCACTGTGTATTCTCTTTTACAAGAAGCAAGTATTAGCTTTTATGTGGAAATATTCAGGATTCATGTGTTTCATTTTACTGAGTTTTTATCTCTTTTGCTTCCTCTCGGATGGTGTCTGTAGTTCTGATGTAGGATGACCAGTTTATTTGATACAATCTCATTAAAAGCAACCATTATCTGAGATTATCTTAAATATTTGCTAGTTGAATAATGAGATATAATTGGATAATTAGACCATAAATTAAAGGTCATTTCATAGGTAATATAAATAATGAAAAATCACCTGTTAAATACTGTGCTAGATTGTGAAGAAGGGTCCACAACTTCTCGACAGTTCCTCCCATCAAGAAGCAGAGTCTCTTTTAACATCCCTTGGCTATGGATTGAGTTGAGAGTTGAGGGACCTGATTTTTCCAGTGCAACATTAACAAAAGACAAACAGAAGCTTGAGAAATGCTTGTGCATAAAGAAACGCGTTTGCATCATATGAAAAAGCTAGGCTTGCTAAGAATAAGTCGAGAGGGAGTAGACTGTCCTCAAAAGAAAACTGCTGGATTGATAGATGTAACTTTTCTGTTCAGTGGAGTGGACCAAACCTTATATATGAAAACCCTAGTTTTAATTTTGAAAGGAGTTGTGCAAGCAGAGACTAAAAGAGACTTGATACAGTTCCAAATGAAAAGAGACCTCTGTTTCCAATTTTTAATAGGCAAGAGCAGGGCTGCAAAATCTGCTCAGCTAACATGGTTATTTTACTTTGAAAAGAACATCACAGAAGGCACAACTAAAGTACCGAGGGCAGAACAGACACTGGACTAGATGTCCATGTTCAGGGAGCAGAGCATTCTCTCTCCCCAGGGTAGGAAGAACTGGAAGCATGCGTCAATCTCAGTTCCGGAGTTCTAGGGACTGGTGACTGCTGTATGGATTCCATTTTTTTGTTTGTGGTTATTTTGACTTTAGCTAACTATTGAATGTTTAGTGGGTCTTTCTAGTCAAGCCCTGAATCCATGTATCCTCATTTGCATTTGCAAAAGGTGCTGATTGCATGATTTTGGTCTTGTGCCTGATGCCATTATTGAAATAGACTTTTGGAAATCTCCTAAGGGGGCTGAGAATATTTTGCATGTGGAGATAATTAAATAATTGTAATCACAGGATACACAGTGATAGCTTGGAGTGGGAAAAGACATAATATTTTGCAACAACTCCCATAAGGAAATGGAGTCCATTTGTCTACATTTTGACTCTAAGCTACGTTATAAGACGTGCTTTGACTTAATATGAGTTTGAACATTTGAACTTGCTTCTTGGCTCTTTTAATGACACAGTCATCATGCATGCAAGTTTTGGCTGGCCTCCGAGATGATGAAAGATATGTGGCTGTTGCTCTGTAGCCCTAGCTAATATCCAGATATGTGAACGAAGTCTTTTGGAATGAGTCAGTCCCTGGCCAATCTGTTAACTGACTACATACATGAAAGAGCCAGATTCTGGCCAAGACAATGTGTATTTGTTTAGCCTCAATAAATTATTTGAAGTTACTAAATTTTGGTATGGTTTATTATAGAGAAAACATTATACAAGTAGTTTTTGCAAAATTAATTTTATTTATATATTATCAGTGGAAAGTGTTCAATATTGCTGAGGGCTGTCTGGCAAAACTTAATGACTATAATCTCTGCCTTAGTCTTTCAGGATGACTCTTAGGGCCAGAATTCAAAATACATATAATCCTAGAATAAAAATGAAAAATATATGCAATTACATTCGCTTACTAGTAAAAACAGCCACAGGTGCTAGATATGAGAATGTTTTTAGGTCTTATGCTATAATGCTATGATTAAAAAATATGAAGTAGAATTCTCAGAATCAGATTTCTGAGGCATCAAATTCTAAGGGCATAGGAAATATTGACTACTCTTAAAAACATCAAATTGACAAATTTGAGTACAAAAGCCCTTACAGAACAGCAACTAATTCTACTTTGTTTATATACATATATATATAATTTATATGCATGTGTATATATGCTTGCAATTATTTTAAAATTAAGAGTATATATATCATATAAAATTTGTATTGCTAATTGCTATAAAGTTATGCCTATTTATCAGAATCTGAAAAACATGAATACAATGTATATATAATTTTCATTTGTATATATTCATTGTAGAAAATTGGAAAAGAGAAGGGAAAAAGTTAGACTCTTCTTTGTGATCCTCACCTCAGCCTCCCAGTTGTCTGGGCTTACAGGCAAGCTCTGATATACCCAGCTGTTGTTTGCATTGCATAAAATATTTGGGGGTGGTATTCATATCATTAAAATTCTTCAAGAATTTTTATTTTGTGTCTTTTTTGGTTTGTTCTGATAAGCGTTAGGCATGATATTTTAGAAGTATCTCATGCTTTTAAATTTTAGTTTTAATTTTATGCTATTTCAGTAGAGCCTGCTACGAAGATTTTATATTGCTGCTTTAAAGATTATGCACAATTATTTATCTTCATCTGAAAGAATATGGATATGAAATGTTGATAAATCTTTGCAATCTATTCCCTAAAAGTTGTACCTATAGCTTCTGATCACCTGATTTCTCCAACCTTCATTGGCATTGAGGTGTATCATAAGAAACTAAAACGTTTTCATGTCATCAGTGAAAAGGGGTAGTCCATCATCTGATTTTCTTTTTTGCTACTCTATGTGTTCTTTTGAAAATGTGTGATATTTAATTATTGGGTGAAAAGTTCTATCTAAACATATAACATCAGTCCTGTTAATTTTGTTGTTCACATTGTAAATAACTAAAAATATGTCTCTTATATCAAGTAACAATTTGGAGGTGTTAATAAAGTTCTCATTATGATGATGGTTTTGTGAGAATGTAATTTTCTAGCAGTGATCTCTACATCTTAAGGTTGTATTGGGTGCAGACGAGTCTAGAATTATTACTGTTACTTATTCAAATAGAACCTTTATCATGTAGTCTCTGTCTCTATCCCAAATGCTTTCTTATCTAGTCTTTTTTTTTTTTAAAGAGAGAAGGGCAGAGAGAGAGAGAGAGAGACAGAGAGAATCAATTTTTATTGAGTTTTTCACATGGCTTTCACTGCTCTGACACTTAGTTGTGTACGTGGTTTGCTGGGGCCCCGAACCCGCATACTCCTGCATGCTGGGCAAACGCCGCAACCACCAAGCTACCACTCCAGCCCTCTTATCTAGTCTTAAGGTCAGATTTTTCTTCTGGCATTGTTTACTCCCTTAGCTTTCTTGTCAGTTATATTTTACCCATATTTTCTTTCTTTCAATCTTTAGTCATTATTTTAGATTTATCCCTAAATTTATAAAAAAAATTTATAAAGAGCCTGTGATCTTCAAAAATCCAATTTAACAATTCCATCATTTAACTGGTGAGTTTTGTCCTTTTTCACTTATTGTAATCACCTAACACTTTCATAGAATGTGTTTAACTGACATGTTCACACAGTAGTGTAAATAGATAAATTGAACATTTAAATTTATTTAAATTTATTTTTGTTTGACCTGATTTCTCTTTACTTTTCCTTTATTTATCAAATTATTTAACTTGCTTGCTTTTATTTATTTTCATTTTTTCTCTCTGCTTTGAAATTTATACAGTCTTTTTGGCTGTTCCGTGATTATCCATGGAAATTTAACATGTACATTTAACTTAGCTCTACCCTGAGCCATACAGAGACCTAAAATAATGTAACTATCTCTCTCTTACACAGTCTGTATATTCTTGCAGGCTAACATTTAAATTTCTTTCCCTTTACCTTCACAAATTAGGCATTTGCTGTTATTATGTTTTTAAAAACATATTTACAGTAAAAATATGTTTAGTAATTTTTTGTTCTCAAAAAGATCATTTCATATTCCTGAAACATCTTTAGGAACTACACATATATTGTAAAACTCTCTTTCTAAAAATGTAAATATTTTTATTTCACTCTTATTCAGGAAAGTTAGTCAGAAAGAAAAATCTAATTTTAGTATTAATGGTGTTTTTGTTTTGTTTTGTTTTGTTTTGAAATCAGTCTTTCAAAAATCTTATTCCACTGTCTCTGGAGTCCAGTGTTCTGTCCTAGTCAGCTGTCAGTCTGATTACCTGCATGTGGATAATCTGTCTTTGTGCTGGTTGCTTATTCTTCTTCCCTGTTAATTAATATTACTGCTTCGCTCTGATTTCTATAGATGCCAACCTGGAAGCAAACACTGAGCCCTCACCATATACCAAACAAACTAGTGCTTTGATCTTGGACTTTGAAGCCTTCTGAACTGAAAGAAATAAATTTCCATTGTTCGTAAGTTACCAAGTCTCAGGGTTTTTTTTATAGCACCAAGATGGATTAAGACAATGTGCATATTTCCCTAATTAATAATACTTTTTAAATGAAACAAAAATTCTATAAGTAAATTTTTAAATTTTCTGAAATACAAATAATTTACATTGAATGAACAACTTGTTTGATATTCAGTAGCTTAGTCTGAGTTTTTATCAAGGCAAAGGATTTAAACTTCAATGATTATGGCATTTATAGGACACTGTAGTTTTTACTTCCCTTGCAGTGTAAATATTGAATATATGATGTGATTTGGGGACTGATGACTAAACTAAAAAGGCACAATTTTCAATTGATCCAGATGATCTGAGGAGAAATATTAGCAACAATGTTATGGCAATCACAGAAAATTAATTTTCAGCTAAAGAGAATGAAAATGGACTCACAATGAGCAAACTTGCTCCGAGCATCAATGCTTTGATTTTAAAACCAACAGGAAATGGAAACTGGATTCTAAATGTATCAGCATCTGTTAATAATCCTCTCACAAAGTCAGTGCAATGTTTTGAAATATTTCCAATAACTATTTCCTCATCCAGAGTCAATAACTAAAAGGAAAAATGTGTGCTTAAGAGAAAATATCTGAAATGAAATAGTATTCTTGCACCTATTTTACTTATTTACTGTGGACCTTATGAGCAATAATAATACAGATTGTACCCTACCATTAAAAGATTAGACAACATGGACACAAGGTTTCCTAGAAAAACATCTGTAGACAATTTCTGCCAAAGATTAGATTTATAAATTTTATATGACTGATTATATACACGTGTGCACACTTCCAAAACAGAAACACATATACTTAATTTGTTATTTGCTTAAATTTGATATGAAAATCAATATAATTATGAATAGAAAAGACATTAGCTTTTTAGCTCTTTCACTCAGCTCAACATATCCATAAGTAATCTTAATTGCCTGGATCTCTCCATCATTTCCTCACCCCACCTTTAACCTCAAATTCCCCAGCATATCACTTCTTATAAAAAAAATCATTATTTCTTTCCTCCTAAGAGATATTGAGGCAAATATATAAGAACAAACCTGGGAAAAATCCTACTTGCCTTGTAATAGTGTCATGCAGGAAAAAATGTGGCAATATGACAGAGTGCGATAGGGGATGGCTTTAGAGCAAGGCAGTTGGGGACAGCATCATTTAAGCTGAGACTTGGAAGATCAGAAGAGGGAACCAGATGAGAGTGCAATTGTGGAGGTACGAAACACAGTTCTTAATTGGAATGAGATTTTTAACACACATATAGGGAATTAACCTTAAATAGGCATAGAGGTGGCCCATTCATCACAACAGGAAGGAAGCAGGGTGTGCTGTTGTGGATACAAAGAGTTTGTAGGGTCAGTGACTGGGACATCAGTAAGTTCCTTTCCAGTAGCTCCTATTTTCCATTCAACCACAGCAAAACAATGTATCTCTGATATTATGGAGAAAATAGGTTCCTTTTCTTTGAAAACATCAACATACAGTAAGGCATACTTTTCAGAGTACCTACTCTTCCTCTTGCCCATTCAGTCAGACCCAAGATCAGGTGCAGGTTATGCAGTGATTAACTGAATATTGCAGATTTGCTCATAATGGGGTCATTTTCTTTAATTTTAATTTTTAAAAATATTTCTTCAAATATCACCTTAATCACTGAGATTTTTGGCTCTCTGTTCTGTTTTATACCTGTGCTGCATCTTTTTTGCTTACCCTAGTGCTGGCCCTGTGATTAACTACTACATTTTCTCTCCCTTCTTCTTCAAAGCCAAAATCATTGTCCACAATCAAGCCCACGATGACTTCTTACAGAACCAGGATCTCCCTTCTGTCCCTCATCCTGGGAGCTTACCAAGACTGCTAGCTTAAAAATGGCTTTGTTTCAAATTTGGAAGAGATAGGAAAAGTCTTATACACCTTAAAGAAAGTTTTGGAGAGGTTAGAATAAAGTTGTATCATACTGTGAGAAACAGAACAACACATAAAAAAGCATTTTGTTAACTTGACATCAGTAAAAATCAGCCAAGGTGGCTTCAGCTTCCACAATTTTTTACATCAATCATTTGTGACTTTGGTTTCCAAATTAAAATAAAGTTCTGTGTGCTTGTTTTGTTATTTTCCTAACTAAAATTATGGTATTCATTAGTTTACTTAAGTATGTTTTGTTTAATCATTATGTACAGGTACCAGTCAGAATCCATATCACTAGAATGACTTCACATGATGACTCCAGGAAGGAAAGAAAATAAGGAATCATTTCTGACTAGATATTTTTGTTATTCAAAACAAACAAATAATATCCTTGATGAAATTTTGGAAACCATTGCTTTTGCATATTTAAAATCTTAATTTTTTGCTGCTTAGGAAAATTAAGATTTAAATAAAAATGTATCCAATCATTTAATTTTGTTAACTATAATTGGAATATTTAGTAGTTAGTTTTCCAAATTATTTTCTGGATATCATCCATCATTTGAGAAGTAAATTAACAAGCACATCATATAAATTGTTTCAAAACTGAATCATACAAGTTTCAGAATTTTATTAAGTGAAAGCTACATTAATTAGCATTAATATATTATGTATAACTGTTGTCAAATTATGTCATTTTCCATTGCAGTAAAGTATAATCTTTTTTCTGACAGTATTACTTGAAGTATTAAATACAAACTTGTTGTTTGATAACTATATACAAAAAGGATAGCTTTAGAAAATGTCTTACAAACTACATGAATTTCTAGGGCTTAATTAAATAAGGATATTATGAAAAGTCTTTCAATTAAGAAAAAACAGGAAAGTAGCAGCATGATGTATGTTTTTATTTTCCTTTAATCACATTATTTTAAATATTAGAAAATAATCAAATAATTAGCTAATTTGAAAATAATCTTAAAAAATATGAATTACTAACTTTAAAATTTAGATCCCAGAGACAGCAAGAAACCAAACATGGTCCTCTGATTTTCATTAAATCCTCCTTTTTCTCATCTTTTATTTTAAACTTTGGTGAAAAAGGGTGACAATATTGGTAAATATAGCCAATTATTTGACCAGGTGGAGCCTCAACTATTAGCTACAAAAGATTGAAAAGCATATTATTTCAATGAAATGTTAGATTTGCAAGGAATACTATATGTAGTTATTTGCCATCTGCTGACTACCCTAAGTTTGAATAGAACATTTTGTAATCAAGGCATGTTCCTCCCGGGGAATGCACATGAAGTGAAAAGACCCAGGATTTGAATGTTGACTCTGCTGCTTGCTAGCTATGTGAAATGGAGACAAGTAGCTAATTCTCTGAAATTCACTTTATGTTTGCAAAGAAACAATAATACTCTCCTTCTTTAAGTACTAAAGAGGATCATTTTTAAAACCGACATGAGATAAGACTTAAATTCCAATAACCACAGAAACTGCTTAATTTACCTGGTATCTCATGCACTTACACACATCTTTGATAATGCAAATATGAATTCCTTGGAATTCTATGTCCCCATTGTTATGTGAAACTCAGGCCATCAGAATCCATAGACACTGTTGAATATGTTTTGGTGTATACATACAACAGGTTATTGTTTGGACATTTGAAGCATTTGAAGAAGCTCTCTACATAGTGATACAGTCTTCAAGTTATCTTCTTATATGATGGAACAAAACTGTAGAATGATTCACTACCATATTACCACAAAAACAAGCATAAACATGCATATATTACACAAATATTCACAGAATAACTGAAAGAATGTATAAGGAACTCAAAATCCTAGTTGCAGCTAGAGAGATACAGAAGACCTAGGGAAGAAGCATCTGAGAGCCGGGTTTCTCTGCAGTATACTTCTGTTCCTTCCTACCTGCCTTCCCTTTTCTTTTTGTACCATTTAAACTAAATGTAAATTGTACTCATTTAAAAATTAAATGAAACCTGCTAAGTCTCGTCAAATCTCCCATAAAAAAGAGCACAAATTGTTTATTACAATAAAGGGAAATAAGGATAGCATCAAGTCTCAAAGTGCAAGTAAGCACAATGAAATTAAGCAAAAGGAGCAAGATATTTCCAAGATCCAGCAAATCCAGACACCATTAACAAGTGTTCATTACTCTGCGTAAAACTTCAAGCCATTAGTCTGAAAAAGAGCTGACAAAGGGGTGGAACTATATAGCTCCTACCCTGTTGGCCTGCCACAGGAAGTGTGAATGGTAACGTCCCAGGAGAGGCATAAAAGGAAGTCATCCTTCAAGTTTCCCTTTCAGGGCAAAGCCTTACTTTCACTGAGAAGAAATTGCTGGAGCAATTAGAACTCAACTGAGAAAGACAGGGAGATCTAGGTTGAAAGAAGGAAGGTCAAATAAAAGTGAAGGAGAGTGTGATGGTTTGGATACTAAGGGTTATGGTTTGAATGTGAGGTGTCCCTAAAAAGTTCATGTGTGAATGCAGGAAGATCCAGAGGTGAAATATTTGGGTTATGAGAGCCTTAACCCAATCAGTGAACTAATCCTCTGCTAGAGATTACTTGAGTGGTAACGGAAGGCAGGTAGGTGTGGCTGGAGGAGGTGGGTCATTGGGGGTGTGCCATTTGGCTACATATTTTGTATCTGGTGAGTGGAACTCTTTCTACTTCCTCACTACAATGCCTTGAGCTTCCTTCCTTCACCACACTCTTCCGCCATGATGTTCTGCCTCACTTCCAGCCCTGAGGAATGGAGCCGGCTATCTATGGACTGAAAAGTCTGAAACTGTGAGCCTCCAAATAAACTTTTCCTCCTCTAAAATTGTTCTTGTCAGGTCTTTTAGTCACAGCAGTGAAAAAACTGACTAAAACAGAGATGAACAGGGAAGACAGAGCTCAGAAAGATCTAAGAAGCTATACTTCTAAGAACTCACAGTAAAACAGAAGAGAAACCCTAGATCTCTACCCTTCAGTGGGATTACCATAAAAATACAAACACACTACAAGCAAATAGTACCAATAAGAAAGGAATTAATGTTGAACCAATATTGATGTTAACATTCAGTGACAATATAATAAAAAGAGAATGATGATCAAATAATATTCCTACAGATAGTTAAGGTATACTGGCATCTGCCCTCAAGAAATGGAAACTCTTTCAGGCCTGTAATTCCAGCAATTCAGGAGGACAAGGACGTATTACAAATCTGAGGCTAGCCTAAGCAAGTTAGCGAGGCCTTGTCTCAAAGTTTCAAAATAAAAAAGACTGGAAATGTGGCTCAGGGGTATAGCGTTCCCAGGTTCAATCCTCAGTACTTGAAGGAAAAAAAAAATAGGAAATAGAAAGAGAGGGAAGGATGGATGGAGAAAACCCCTACCTAATGCTCATTTTAAAATAAAAAAAATTTAAAAAATAAAGTATATGAAAAATAAGTGTAAATAAGAATTAGAAAACTCAGAAACATGGTAACAAAAGGATGAAGACAGAAATTGAAGAGCATATGAGGGTTGGCAGAGCTAAGAAAAAATTATGAAAGAAAAAGAAAAATGAGTTGAGAATCAAAAATTTAGAAGGAACTTTTGATGCATCTACACAGAATTGTGGTGCATCTACACAGAATTGACCGTAATGATATAGATGATGGGAATAAAGCATGTCTAATAAATGTCCCAAAAGAAGAAAAACAGTGTAATAAAACACAATCAATACTAAAATCTGTAAATCAATATGAAACTTTAAAATAAAGTGATTCTATCAATTGAAAAGATTTTTCTGAAGAAAATCTACCTAAAATATGCAACGTGTTTTAAAAACTCTGAAAATGTAAAGAAAAGGACAAAATTTATTTTGCAAATGCAGACAAAATCATCCAAGTCCCTTATATGAAGGCTTATGAAAGTGTTTCCTTGGGGCTGGAGCTGTGGCCCAGCGGTTACAGCACTTGCCCAGCATGAGTGAGTATGTGAGTTCAAACCCCAACACCACAATGTCTTGGAGCAATGAAGGCCACGTGAAAAACTAAATTAAAAATTGTTTCTCTCTATCCCTGTCTCTTTTTTTAAAAAAAGCGTTTCCTTGTTATACGATTTTTTTTAAATATTTGGGTCACATTGGAAAGAGAGGGAACTTGGCACATATGGGCAATAAATTAAGCTTCTTGTACCAGGTATGTATCCCAGATCATCTGGTAGATATGGTCACTGTACATGTAGGGGAGACAAAGACCAAAAGCAGACCTTTGGTTAATAATCTATTCTGTATTCCAGAAGATAGTGCATTTGCGTATTAAATAATGAATGAACATCTCAATCAAAGAATTTATATCCAGCAAAACAGACTTTTGACTTGCACTGCTGTCAAACTGCTGTTAAACTCAAAGAGCTCTGGGAATATTGTCACGTTGAGCCGTTCCTGGGAAATCAATCAGAAGTGAGTATAGAAATTCAGGATGCATTGACAGGTTTTGGCAATAAATGAGGACTCCGAAATGAACAGAATGTTACGCAACAGACATATGCACTAGCAATGCACAATGGTGTAGCTACCCAAAATGTGTAACTAAATGTTGGGGGAAACTGTGACAGATGAGTGTGGAGTGATTAAATGTACTAGCAATATGGCTCATCATCAAAAAAATGGGGATGGATGGATAAACAGGTGACAGACAGATGAGAGGGAGCATCTCAGATACAATTAAGACGCTTGAGTCCCTGCTCTCTCTTTCTCTTCTCTCTGGCTGCTTGGTGAAACCGCTCGTCAGTGCTTCCCTTGTTGTGACCCGCTCATAGCTTGCGTTGACTATCTCTAGGACCTCTGAGTATGACAAACTGTGCCTTTTGTTGTTATGTTTGATTGACTGCCCATTTCATGAAAGAATACAAAACATTACTTTGGAAAATTAAAACCAAGAAACTCAAATCTGTCACTTGTCTGGATTACAAATGATCACAAGTCAAAATGGAGCCTGGGATGGATGTTTAGATAATTTTGAATTAAAAAAAAATCTAAAGATCTCATGACTTTCACTGCCTGAGAAAAGTTTAACTTGTGTGTTAGAAACAGCGCTCACCCAACAGTTATGTGGTACAAAAATCGAATCCTCTTTCTGACACTTCCTCCAGATAATCCAATGTCTAGATGTTCTCATACTGCCTTGCGTTGAGGCTCCTTGAAGGAGGGCAGCCACACGGTGAACCATGAGAGCAACAAGCTTTTACTCACCTCTTGTGGGCAGCAGCCTTTGCAGCAGCAGCATCCCAGAACTTTGTGCATCCTGATTGCTCTTTGACCCACATTATCATAAATGCTCAAGGTAAAGGGCCTTGAGGACCCACAGAGGTGCCGGAGGAACCAATTACTTTGCTCTTCTACAAAATAGATTCTGTGTCCTTGATTATTCATGACATCATATATTTTATTAGTTTTCAAATGGCAGAGGACTGAAGAATGAAACAGTATGGTGATTTGTTAGTAAGACTGATGTAAGACTTGTGTAAATTTCATATTAAATTACTTTCACAGATCTTATTTATATTGGGTCTATGTCAGAACCTGGGATTCACTTTTCCAACCTGCTCCTGGGAGATGTCAATGACACTGGTCCAGGGACCACCCTTCGAGAATCACTAGTTTGGAGAACTAGCTCCTTACATGTAGATGATTTTCCCTCTGTTTTTGTGGCTTTAAATTATGAGCAACTGCTGTCATTTCTCTGTTTTGAATTCCCACCAACAGTTCCAAATTCTCTTATTTCTTTGAGACACACTATATGTTTTCTTTAAGCATATTCATCTCTCAGGCTTTAGAGCAAACCCAGCAGGGCAAGCCCAAGGCTGACTCTTCTCTGATTCTCTCAAAGTGCTTAGCACATGCCTTGTTCATCGTAGGTACACGATGTTTCTGGAGTAGGTAATCTTTCATAGAAATGAAGCATCTTAGCATAATGCAGCAAGAAAAAAACAAAAGAAGTGTTTCCCTTAATAAAATACTTAAACTAGTAGGCTTTTATGAGTTAAAAATACATAGACATCTATTTTAGTCTCAGACCATTTAACGTATACAGAAAGACATCAATAGTGATATTACTATTCTTAAAATGGAAAAATTTGTTTATGTAGGTTGAAGTTTAATTTGCATGAAGGAAATAAGGAGACCTAAAGAGAAAAAGTTGAAAAAAGTTGAATTATTTTTTGGTACCAAGGACTGAACCAGTGGGCGCTTAACTACTGGGTCACAACTCCAGCCTGTTTTTTGTTGTTGTTGTTGTTGTTGTTGTTTGGTTGGTTGGTTGGTTTTTGATTTTTTATTTTTTTGAGACAGGTTCTTATTAAGTTTCTGAGGCTGGCTTTGAACTTGCAATTCTCCTGCTTCAACCTCTCTAGCTGCTGAGATTGCAGGCATGTGTAATTTGAGTTCTAAAGGGAAATGAAATTTCTCAGACTTTGGAGAAGAACTATCTGGAAAATTAGCTGATTCTGCTTTCTCCTAGCAGAATTCCTGAAGAATCTGGAATCACTGCTTCTTATGATTGCCTGTATTTAAGGAATTCAGGATGGAAAAACCATTTCAGGAGACAGACCTGTGTTTAGGTAAGCTGAAACTGCAGACCAGGACCTTCAAGAGTGATTCTAGAGCAAACATATTTTTCCTTTGCCAGGAAAAACCTGCTCTGCACTCAACATCTTATCTAAGGGTCTTATGAGTATTCTCCTTATGTTCCCATAGACATAAAGAGGCCTAGTTTTCCTTGAAAGGGCAATTTAATTTTTAGGGGCTGATCTAACTACAGCAAAGCACGATACATCTTCAAGAATGAATACACCTGCTGGAGAGGTGGCTCAGTGGTTCTGGTGCTTGCCTGGCATGCGCAAGTATGCGAATTCAAACTCTAGCACCACATGCACAACGAAGACTCAGAAAAAAGGAAAACCACATGAAAAACTAAATAAAAATTATTCCCTCTCTCTTTCTCTCTCACCCACTGTCCCTCTCTCTTAAAAAAAAAAGAACGAACACATCAGTGTGTTTGGCTACCTACCTGCCAGATCAAAACGTTGACACACTGTCAACTCATTTACCTATTGGAGCAAAAATAATCAGACTAAATATAAGGTGTACACCAATACAAATAAATTAATATTTTAAAAATATTTAAAGAAATTGATCAATTTTCAATATCTCTAATTTTTTGTCATGTATCTTCTATAATATAGCAGGCTAAAATTAAATTTTAAAATTTACTGTAGAAATAGGCAAATGCAAAAAATTAATCTATAAAATGTTTTGCTTTTATCTATTGTTAATGTACTCAATATTTTGGTTAGTAAAACTTTATTTACCAATATTTTGCTTCTGTTTTTTTTTAGAAATTTGAAATTCAGAGAGAAATATTTATACAGTTAATTTGAAATAAAAAATTTAATATGACTTTTACCCAAATTCTAAAATATTTTGTTAGTTATATTTTATAATAATGTATGAGTAGTTTATAATTAAGAATTGAAAATGAAAGCAATCTTTTCAAGAAGGAAGATGTATATCATTTCCTTTGTAAAGTAGTAAAAAAATAAAATGTGACCAGTGATTAAAGACCTCTGAATTGCCAAAGTCAATTATTCAGAGACAGTATCCTAGGACAATAAATCAGAATTAATATTATAAACAAACAGTAATTCAATCTCAATCTGGTTCAAAATGAAAGATAATTTCTTAATATTGTCCTTATTTCACATTTGTATACCAGGCATCTAAACCCCAAACTTAGGTGAAATAAGGACTCCAGGAGTTAATTTTAAATTACATATTCAAAACCCAGTTTCATATTTTAAAATTTGACATTAATTCTTAAGTAGGATTCCTAGACAATGCATTTGTAAATAGCAATATCCATATTTGAGGTGCAAGTTTATTACCTCAACTTAAAATGAACATTTATATTCAAATAAATGTAAAAACTCTTAATGCTAACATTATAGTAGTTTGATATATATTCAAAATTTTATAGCATAAAGTATATTCTGATAAAACCTAAATTTATAGATCAAATAAGTGAAAAACACATCAGTAAACCTCAGCCAAATGTTCCAATCCAGGTGGACAGGTAGGTGTTGTCTCTGATGAATCCATCCATGTTAGTGTGGGTTGTAGATCATGAAAGGCCATGAATTAGATTTTATAAATGCTCTGGAGTGAGACAGATTGAATGGAATTAGCTTTTAGCTTTAAAATCTACCATCACTGAAACATGTTAACTTGGTCAGAATCAGGAATCAATTTTACATCAAGTTTGATTTTTTTTCTCTTTTATTTGTCTAAACATCATCTTACTATATATTTAAAATTGTTTTCAATGAAAATGTTTATGGTTTTATATATGTAGTTTCAACTCAGATCAAAAAGGGAACTTGGGAATACATGAAATCCCAGTTAATGCCATCCAGATAAACTGACGTTGTTATACATATTCTCATGTGATCTTAATCTATTTTAATAAATTTAAATCTTTATGTTTCAGTGTGATTTGAAAATGACTAAATGAGATACTGAAGGATGCTTCAATGCTTCATGATGTACATCGAACATTTTGTCCTGGGCCAAGACTGGATAAAATTCTCCAAAATATGATTTGAGAAGATGCCTACTTTCAGTGCCACAATTCTAACAAATTTAGAACAAATTTCCATGGAAAATGAATGTTCTTACTGACCCTGGCTAGGTCGCATTATTCTCTATAATTAATCAGGTTGACCATAATTTGATTTAAAAAATAAATCTATAAATTCTGCGTTCGGGTCCAAGTTTAATAGGATGATTCTAACAGTGCCTATGAATACTGTGAAGGTACTGAGAATTTACTCCCATTATTTTAAGGTAAGCATATAACGGACTCTGATATATATCCAAGAATAAAATCAACAAATAGCTAAAGACGTACAGAATAATCACTATAGAAAACAAGAGTAAAATCTAAGTGTCAAGTTTCCATTTCAAAGATAGATTATGAAATAGGAAATGATGTAAGAAGTGAAGACAGGATCCTAGGAGAGAATTAAAAGTTTAAAAGCTATTATTTTAGTTTAGATGAGTCATACGATAATTTTTGAGGAATCGCAAAATGTTCTCCGAAGTGGCTACCACATTTTACACTCTAACCAGCAATGAATGAGAGTGCCAAATTCTCCATATCCTCCCCAACTTTTGCTACTTTCTGTCTTTTTACTCATAAGCACCTTATTGTGGTTTTGATTGACATTTCCGTAATGACTGATGTGGTGCCACTGAACATCTTTCTAGGTGTCATTATTCATTAGTATACACTCTTTGGAGAATCATTTATCCAAATCCTTTCCAATATTTTAACTTGTGCTTTCTACTGTCAAAAATTTCCTTATAGTAGGACTTACAAATATTTTCTGCCCTTGTGTGTGTTGTTGATGATTTTGATAAAAGCTCAAAGGTTCTGAATTTTGATGAGATTGAAGTTATTCATTTTGTTGTTACTGCTGCTGCTTTTCCTTTCACCACATTTAAGAAACCACTACCTAACCCAAGATGACAATGGTTTATTCCCAGTAGTGTTAAAGTTTGAGCTCTTACATTTGGATCTTCGATCTATTTTGAAACAGCTTTTGAATATGGTATGAAGTAGGGATCCAACCTCATTCTTTCACATGGAGATATCCAGTAGTTCCAGCACAATTTGATGATGAGACTCTTTTTCTCCACTGGATTATTTTGGCATCCTTATTGAAATCCAACTTACCATTCGTATAGACTGTATTTCTGTACTTTGAATTCTTCCATTGATGTGTATTTCTATCTTATGTCAGTACTAGTCTGTCTTGTCTAGCACAGTTTGTAGTGAGTTTTGAAATGGAGTCCTCCAAATTAGGATTGTGTTTTCTTTTTTCATGGTTGCTTTGGGCATTCTGCATCTCTAGTTTCCACATAAATTTTAAGAACTATATTTCACTTTATGAAAAAAGAAGGATGTCTGATTTTCTGATAGAGCCTGCATTGAATCTATAGATCCCTTTGGGGAATACTGCTACCTTAACAACAATAAAGTCTTCTAATCCATGAATATAGAATGCATTTCCATTTATTTTAGATTTTTCTTAATTTCCTACAACTGTATTCTGCAATTCTAAGACTTCTGTACATTTTTAATAACTTATTGCTAATTCTTTTATTATTCTTTTATATGACTGAAACTTTCAAAATTTAATTTTTGGACAGTTTGTACCAAATAAAGAAATACAATTGATTTTGACTCATTGACCTAAATATTGCAACCTTGCTGAACTTGAATTTTTAATGTTTTTGTTAGTGTATAATGGGTATACATAACATTTGGGTTCACTTTGATATAGTCATATATGCATAGCATATGTTCCCAGTATTTTCTCTTTTCTACATCTCATCCCTCCCATTGTTTCTGTTCCTCTACTCTGCTGGTCTTCTTTCTATTTATTTGTTGTATTTTTAATCGGTACTTGATAGGTAGACATAAAGGAGAAATTCACTGTGGAATATTCATGTAGTACATAGCACACTTTGGTCCATTTCATTTTTCATGTCTTCCCTATTCCCATCACTCCTGCCTACCTTTCAATCTCCTTCTTCTACTCTACTGATTACCTATTTCCATAGGTCTCCCTTTCATTGTCTCCCCAACTCCACTTATTTTGCTCTAGCTTCTGCATGTGAAAGAAAACATTTGGCTTTTGACTTTCTGAGTCTGGTTTATTTCACTTAACATGAAGTTCTAGCACAAGCTGTAACTTCATTTCTCTTTATGGCTAAGTAAAACTCCATTGTATATATATGCCACATTTTATTAATCTATTCATCCGTTGATGAGCACCTATATTTGTCCTGTAACTTGACTATTTTGAATTACTCTAACTATTGATGTGCCTGCATCAACTATAGCATGCTGATTTTCTTTTAGATAAATAACAAGGAGTGGGATAGCTGAGTTAAATGGTAGTTCCATCCTTAGTCTTTTTCAGGAATTTGCATGCAGCTTTCCAGTGTGTTTGTGCTAATTTGAAGTCTCACCAACAATGTATGAGTGTATCTTTTACCCTTCATCCTCAGCAGCATTTATTATTTATATTCTGGATATTTCCATTCTAACTGGATCGAGTTGAAATCTCAATGTAGTTTTGATTTTATTTGGATTTACCTGATTGTCAGAGATGTTGAACATGTTGCTCTGTATGTGTTGGCCATTTGTATATTTTTTTCTTTTGAGAAATGCATGTTTTCCTCTTTTGTCCATTTATTGATTGAGGTTTTTTTTTTATTTTGGTGTTAGATTTTTTGAGTTCTTTATATATTCTGGATATCAGTCCCCTGTTGGAGGTGTAGCTTGCAAAGCTTTTATTTCCTTCACTATACAGAAGCTTTTAAATTTGATTCTGTCCAACTTATTGATTCTTAGTTTTATTTTTTGAACTTTAGGGATCTCCTAAAAGAAGTTAGTGCTGTGCCAGTATGTTGGAGTGTTGAACCTATGTTTTCTTCTAGAGGTTGCAAAGTTTCTGGTCTAATTTCTATACCTTTGATACACTTTGAGTTGAAATTTATGCAGTGTGAAAGATAGAAAACTAGTACCAGTCTTCTACATATGACTATCCAGTATTCCCATCACCTTTTGATAAAAAGGCTATCTTTTCTCCAGCATGTGTGTTTTGACACATTATTGAGTATCAAATGATTATTTTTGTGGATTCATCTTTTATTCTATTCCATTGGTTTTCACGTGTGTTTTGATTTCGATAACATGATTTTGTTACTATACCTCTGCAGTATAATTTGAGATCAGGTATTATGCTATCTCTAGCATTACTTTTCTTGCTCAGTATGTATTTGGCTTTTCTCTTTTATCCTTCCATATGAATTTTAGTACTGTTTTTATTAGTTCTGAGAAGAATGTCATTGGTATTTTGATGTGTATTTCATTGAATCTGTATTGTATTTATTATTGTATTATTATTTAGTAATATAGCCAGTTTGAGAATATTAATTCTACCTACCCAACAACATTGGAATTATTTCTATCTTCTATGATTTTCTTCAATTTCTTTCTTTAGTGTTCTATAGCTTTAATTATAGAGGTCTTTCACCTCCTGGTTAGATTTATTCCCAAGTATTATATTTTATTTTATTTTATTGAAATTATTGTAAGTGGGAAAGTTTTTCTGACTTCTTTCTAAGCAGATCTATTATTGGATTATTGGAAAGTTATCGATTTTCATTTGCAGATCTTATATCCCTCTATTTTGCTGAATTTGTTTACAAGCTCTAGAAATCTTCTAGTGAAGCTTTCTTTTGATCTTCTAGATATAGATTCTTGACATCAGCAAATAGAGATAATTTTACTTCTTTTGCCTGATTGCTCTGGTCAGTTTCAAGAATTATATTGAATAAGAGAGTGGATATCTAGTCTTATTCCAAATTTTCAAGGAAATACCCTGTTATTCTGCAATTAGTATGATATTGCTCTTGGATTTATGTAATATAGGTTTTATAGTGTTGAGATAAGTTCCTTCTATCCCTAGTTTTTTCAGCATTTTTAACATAAATGTTAGATTTCATTGCAGGCTTTTTCTGCATTTATTGAGATGACCACATGACTCTTGTCATTATTTCTATTCCTGTGTTGAATTATTAATTAATTTGTGCATGTGGAACTGACTTTAACCCTCTGAGATAAAATCCAGTTGATCATCATGAACTATCATTTAAATATGTTTTTAATGTGGCTTGACAATATTTTATTAAGGATTTTTGCATCTATGTTCATCAGGGATATTTGTGTACAATTTT
>PVKS010034010.1:0-21253 GCA_004027875.1 Aplodontia rufa | reverse complement strand
GTTCTTCTGCCAGTCTGTAACTCTCTCTCACCCTGTCCTTGTCTCTGTTTCTGCCACAGCTTCTTTTCTCAAGCTGGGAACTGGCAGCGACTATGCTTCATACTTTTCCAGTTGTTAATACTCAAACTGTGGCCCTCTGCCCCGCCCGCTGGGCCTCTGGGGTCAGCTGGAGGTTGGGGTGGGGGGTGGGGGGCTCAGCTGGCTGCTCAGGACATCCTGCACTTCCTTAGTGCTGCAGCTGCAGCTGGCCAGCAAGTTTTGGGGGCTGGGAATGGGTAAGGGGGGGTCATCTACTGTCCATGCTGACCTTCTAGGCTGGCAGCCTAGCTGGAGGATGCCAGTTCTGTGGGAACCCTCATTGTGCAGGCTCCAGATCCTAAACAAGCCAGTGAGGGCTCCTCCATGGGCAGGGTAGGAGTTGGCAGACCCAGCTGAGCTGGGTCCACTGCAGGATTCAGCAATGGCCTTTCTCCACATCCCTGGCAGCTGAGACCCACCTCAGAGATGCCCAACAGCTGTGTCCTTCTTGCCAAGCCTCAAGCCTGGTACCGAGGGTACAGCTGTTCAGAATCTGTGGGGCTTAGTGGGGCCCTCTTACCCACAAGTGCAGGTTCCAGCCCAGAAGGGGCAGGAGAATTTGAGCAGTGGGCCCTAGGGCAGGAGACCCAAAGCCCAGGGGCCACCAAGCATTTCTGGTCATGCTCCCTTCTAAGCTTAGCCTCCTTGAATGAGGAAGTACTGGTAATGATTCTGTTGGGCTGCTTCAGAAGGGAAAACTGAGGCATGGTCACAGGGGACACGTACCTAGATGAAAGAACAAGGTATCCTTCTTCCAATAGATCATATGCTATCATGGTTAAGAGCAGGGATTTTTTTTTTTTTTTTTGAGACTCCATTGTAGGTTTGAATCCCTCTCTGCCTCTTGTTAGTTATGTGACCTTGATCAGAGTTACTAACTTCCCTTTTGTGTTATCTGTAAATTGGGGATAGTAATCTCTACCTCATTTAGCTTTTTGACCTTTAGAGGATTTAAAATACATAAAGTGATTTAAAAAGTGCCTAGGTCAAGCCAGGCATTGTGGTACATGCCTATAATTCCAGTGATTTTGGAGGCTGAGGCAAGAGGATCCCAAGTTTGAGGACAGCCTGGGTAACTTAGCAAGATCCTGCCTCAAAAAAAAAAAAAAAAAAAAAAAAAAAAAAAAAAAAAGCCTGGAGCTGGACACTGTGGTGCACACTTGTAATCCCAGAATCTTGGGAGGCTGAGGCAGGAGGGTTGCAAGTTCAAAGCTAGCCTTAGCAACTTAGCGAGACCCTAAGCAATGTAGTGAGACTCTGCCTCAAAATAAAAAGGGCTGGGAAGTAAGTCAGTGGTAGTGGTAGAGTGCCCTTGGGTTCAATCCCTAGTACCAAAAAAAAGGGGGGGGGAAGAAAAGTGCCTAGCTTATACCAAACTGTATGAAGCTGTATGTGTTAGCTGTTGTTACAATGGATGAAGAAACCTAGGGTTCCCAAAATTTCTTAGAGAAGCTTGGTGGAGAATTGAGTCTCTTAAACATTACAGGAAAGGGAATGGGACTGGGGTGTGGAGTGATGGGTCATCAGTCTCTAGCTTCCTCACCTTTCACATCTACTCTTTTTCTCCCATGCAAGTATATGAAAAAGAGCCCAAGGCAACCCATCCTCCTTGACCCTTGTAGCTTAGGGCATCTCAGCCTGGGACACACCTCCTCAGTTAAGGGCACGTGCATGAATCTCAAGGCATCACTACTTGTCTCAGGAAAAGTCGGCGCAGGGGCAGGAGAGATAACAAGGAAAGCAATCGCCTCTCTCCAAATCCTCTCTCTTCTTATGTGTAGGTACAGCACAGGACTCAGGAAGAAGGCAGCACCCTTCCTCTCTCTCTTAGGGGCCCAGCACCCCAGCTACCTACCATTGCAGACGCCAGATTCCTCTTCCTTGCACAGAGCAGGCATTAGTGGTGGCAGAGAAACTGAGAACCTGAGGAAGGACCAGCATATTGGGCATAGCACCTGGAGATTCTGGGTCTATCCAGGAGTATCTCATTCCTTTTCTGAGTCTGATGATCAGGATCCCCTCTCCCCCAAGACCTGTTTATTCAGCCCCTGCCCTTCAAGGTGAAGCAAGGACAATGGGGATGCTCCATGGTGGGGTGACTAGGAGACTTTGCACTGGGTTCCCCTCTCAGTTCTACTTCTCACAGCTGCAGAGATGCTTCAGGAACTTTGATGGCTCTTGGGGGAGTTGGGGGAAGCAAGTGTGACTGTGTGGAAAGAACACTGACTGGGAGTTAGAATGCTGGGCTTTTGCCATTCACCAATTGTGTGACTTTGGGCCTGAATTTTCACTATCTTTGAACAATGATGTCTGTCCTACTCAGGGTGAGGATGAAGAGCATGAGGTGGTTGAGACTGAGAGTGTAGCTCAGTGGTAGAGTCTTTGCTAGCATGTGCAAGGCCCTGGGTTCCATCCTCAGCACTGTAGGAGAAAAAATAATGAACGAATGAACGAATGGGATGATACCATGTTCAAGGCATTGCTGCCTGGTGTGGGCACATATGTTTTCACCTTAGTATCACCTGTTATGCCAAAGCTAGGGTACTAATGGGAACTTCCCTCCTGGTTGATATGAGGTAGTCCAGAGGGAGAATCAGAAGTTCATTGGGTGGACCAGGGATGCCAGATGGATGTTATTGTACCCAGGAAATGCTTCCTTGCTTGGGGGTGGGCAGTCAGTCCAGAGAGCTGGGACTGGGGATTAAAAGTTAGTGCCAAAGGCACAGCCACACCCCCCAGCAGTGGCAAAAATCTGTGTGATTGGGCCAAGCCCCCTTCACAGCCATCACCCTCCTCCTCCCCCCCTGCTCTTTTTCCTTCTCCTCCTCTTCCTCCTCTTCCTCCTCCTCCTCCTCCGAAGAGATGGGCTCTTGGCTGGCAGAGTGCTAGCTGCCTGTTTCATTTTCTCTTTCTCCAGGCCTGGGGAGGAGGAGGGGACAGGCTTTAGTGGCTATCTGCATTTTCGTACACATCAGTGAGTGGGTGTGTGTTGTGCACGCATCCATGTGAGAGTGTTTTAGTGCATGTGTGGGCCGGGGAGGGCTCTGAATATCTCCTAGAACAGTACTGGAGCCCTGCGGGTCTGCGCATGCGGGGTGAGTGTATGTGCATGCACGTGTCCGTGTGTGTGCGCCGAGACTCAGCTGCTGCATTTGCCTGTGTGCTCTCTTGCTTTCTCTTTTCCTCTCCTCTCCCTCTGCCTCTCCTCCCTCTCTCTCTTTCTCTCTCTCTCTCACACACACACATACCCCTGCACATACCTTATCAATCTCTCTCTCTCCTCTTTCCTTTTCCTCCCTCCTTGCTACAGCCTCCCTCCCTCTCTTCCCCTCTGTCTCTCCTCTTCCTCTCCCTCCCTCTGCCTTTGCCAGTTCTCCCTGGGTGGGGGCTAGCTCCTGCCTCCCTGGAGTGCCTCAGAGAACATCTTGCCTTTCTTTTCCCTTCCATCATTCCCTCTCCTCCTAGGCCAGACTCCCTGTGCTGGCAGGCAACTTCTGCCGTAAAAGAGTGCAGAGGGAGTACCCCAAGCCCTGTGCCCATGATGCCATCTGCAGCAAACGCCTTGGCCCTGTGACATTCATGCCTCCAGCATTCAGCTGCCCTGGCTCCCAGCTCCAATTACCCACTGACTGCTGGGGGGAGGGTGGGGAGAGGGTACCATGCCCAACTTGGGGATGCTCCTAATTCTGCCTTCTTGGATGTTTGAATCTCCTGCTTCCATTTCAGAGGGGAATTAGTGCTGGGAGCCTGAAGATCTGTGGATTAGTAAGAAAGGGGCTGAAATCTAGAGCATGGGTATAGGCCCAATGGTCCATCATTGGGAACGGGGGCTGAAGATGACCAGGGAAGTGACCCTTAGACCTGGATGCTTACCTTAATACCTGCCTGGAGCTGGCCTGAGCTGGGGAAGGGGGAAAGGAGAAGCAGGTGGGTGCGGTTATGGGGGAGTGGGAGGAGAAGCACTGTCTTTGATGTTAGTACTGGGCATCTGGCCCAAGGCAGGGCTGCTGTTTATGTCTTTTTGTCTCTGACCTGCAGGGGGGAGCTTCCTGTTATATTCTTTGGGGGGGAGCAGGGAGAATTCTTTGTTTAAGTAACCCCATCTCCCCCTGATGTGCACCCCCATCTCCTATTTCCTAGCCTCTAAGACATCATAATAGCATATTCTGCCCTTAAGCTTCAGAATCTCATCTCCTTGGGAGCCCAGCAAGAGCCCACCCAGGGGTGCTCCCTCCCTCCTTCCCTTCCCTCCATGCCTGCCAAGCTGTGCCCAAGTCTCTGTGTACTCCTCTGCCACATAACACCTGCCAAATAGTGCCTGGCTTCCCACCTTCACTCCTCTTTCCTGGCACTAGATAATAGAGAGTTGGGTGGAGCGGCCCTGCCCAATCTATCCTGAGAATAGAAAGGGAGAGGGTCTGGGAAAAGAAACAGATGTTCCAGCCCTAAGGAACCCTCTGACCCTTAATGTGGGGTGTGTGTTGCTGCTGCAGACCTGCAATGGCCACAGACTCCCAGAGACGGTTGGGTTGGTGGCTGCCCAAGGGAGCCCACACTGGGACAGGGGCAGCATCCACACACACATACCCGTATGCACATATGTGCATGCCTTTACGTGTTTGGGCTCCAGTGGCTGCCCTGGTCCCTTAGCATTGCCCTTCTTGGCCCTGGTGGTGTGGTTTCAGAGCATCCATGCTGGATGATTGGGAGTGGGGGGGGGGAGGGATCTCCCCCCACCCTAGTAGAAAGCAGAGGGGAAGGGGAGAGGGAGGTGTGAACCTACCCACAGCACTATTAATAGCCCACATGCCAGGCCACCAAGAACCAGCTGTCACCGTGGAAACCATTCCTACTCCCCCTTCCCCCAGCCTCCATGGGGAGGGACTTAGGCGGGGCACAAAGCACCCCCTACCCATCTTTCTTTGTTACCTTTCTCCCTTTGTCTCCCCTCCTTCATCTGTCTCTCCTCCCCTTATCTGTCCTCTTTCCCACCTCACCCTTTCTCTCCCACCCCTTTCCCACCTCTCCCTTTCCCTCTACATTGACATCCCCAGCTCTGCCTTCCCATCCCTGTCCTATCTCTTTGTTCTTTCCCTTCCCCATTTTTCTTCCCCTTTCCCCATCACCTCTTTTGCCCCTCTTCTTCTCCTCTTTCTCCCCTTTCCTCAGCCACCCTCCCCCGCCCTGTGTGTGTCGCTCCGTGCTTGACAAGAAGGAAGGCAGGGCTTTCTTCAGAGCATTAAGGGCAAAGTTCAGAGGCCCCAGAAAGGTGGGGCCAAAGCCAAGCACAGATACTCTGGAGAATAAAAGCTACTAGGTGACAGCGTGGTACACAGTGTTTGAGGCTAGATCCTAGGGGCAGACAGTCCCAGTTGGCAGCCCCAGAAGTCCTCTAGGGTTGTCCCTCAGATCCGCAGGATTGCGGAGTGGGACCGACAGCAGTGGGAACCTGGCACCGTGCCCATGGATGCTGCATTGGCTTCTCATCCCTGTACCCCATCACAGAAGCACTTAAGCTTAATGAAATGCTTCCCCCTCTGCGGGCACCTTGCCCATGCTGCCACCCGGCAGCTCTTATCTGACAGAGAAGGAGTGGGTGGCCAGGCCAGCCAACAGGTGGGTCTTGCTGTCCTGCTGTCCAGCAGTCCCATAGTCTCAGAGTCCCATAGCTCCACCCTCTCTGCTTCCTTGAGACTGAGCCTCTGCCTTTGCAAGGGATATGCCAGGAAGGAGCTTAGGAATATTTAGCTAGACTCCTGGAGAAGGTCAGAGAGACTGCCCTCAGGGTAGGCATCCCTGCCCAACCCCCCTTCCTCCCTGGCCCCTTTCTGCCCACAATCAACACAGGGTCTTATGGTTTGTGTGTCCCCATGTGCTGGGCCCTCTGTGTGGGCTCTGTGTTGCCTCAGAGGCACAATATGTCCCTGGAGAGATTTCAAGGAGTCCCCAGGGGTTCTGGACTCCTGGCAGGTACCAGGTAAGGATACCCTAGGCAATTAAGGCAGCACCTTGGTCCTCTTCCCACTGCCAGGATCTAACCATAGCCTGTTCTGCACGGACTGGCACCAGGACACATCTCTGCACAGAGGTGGGACAGAGAAGGACCCTGCCCCTCCCCCCCAGTAGACACGTGCAAGCCCTTGGCAGTGTGCAGACACATTTGGAGTTAAAGCTGGGCAAGGGAGGGGTAGGGGGAACTAAATAGGATGGCTTAGGTTGGCACTGCCCCAGGTCTGCCCTGTAGCAAATGGTAGTGCTGGGGTGTGGGGGAAGGGGTCCTCCAGAGCTAAGGCCTGGGGCAGGAGCTGTCTGTGCCCTGTGACTATTGCTGGGGTTCCCTGCCCAGCCTGGCTGACAGCTGTTAATGCCCATTCCTATATGCCTTGGACTCTTCGTCTGCCCCAAGGGCCTGCTCCCCAGGGCTGCCCCTCTCAGCCTGCCCACTCCTGTGCCTGCCTCCTCCCTTCCCCACCCCTCCCCGGGGGCACTTGGGCCTCCGGCTGGTGAGTGGATTTTTCCAGCTTCTGTAAACAAGTGGTGGCAGTGTGCCAGGCGGGCAGGAGACAGGCGGGGGCAGCACCGCAGCCAGGGTGTGCCAAGCACCGAGGCACAGCCTGGGGGGAGACAGGGAGACACCCAGACCCAGAAAGAGAGAGAGAGATTTAGACACAGACAGACAGACCAAATGAAACCTCTGGGGTCAGATAGAAGCAAGAACAGAATAGCTTCTATTGTCCAGCCACACCCCCCACAGCTCCCCTTGACCCCCTGCCCCTCTCTGTTCTGGCTCAGAGTAGCAGGGTCCAGTGCCCAGCCCCTGGGCATCCCCACCCACTCCTCCTCCTCCAACCTCCACCCCTAAGGGCTGGCTACGCCATTATAAATTTATAACAGGAATTTCTCCACAAGCCAAGAAAAACTTGACCTACTTTCTTGATGGTTCCCTGGGCTAAAACTCCCTGCTTCCCCCCCACCCCCAGTCTCCTGTCCAGCCCCCACTGCCCTGGCTTGGGGGATGTCAGAGGCAGAATGGGCCACTTTTCTATGCTCCTTCCATACTTCCCATCCCAAAGGCTGTCTGGGTGCAGAGGCCCTGCTCAATGCCCTGACTTATCTCTGCCCCCCTCCTCTCACTCTGGCTCCTTATCAGTTCCTGGAGGTGGGGCCAGGGGGCCCAGGGCAAGGACTCTGGTATAGCAGCCACATGATGAAGGTTGTATGTGGGGAGCTGCACCCTTTGTCCCACTCTCATGCCTGCACCTGCCACAGTTCTGCAACCCAGGGCCAGAGGTGCAGTGCAGACCAATTTTGGGCCTGGAATGGCAGTGCCTTGGCTCCAGGTAGCAGAACAAGGCTAGCATTAGAGCCAGGGTATGAGATTGTAACCCCTGAGCCATGTGGTTCCTCGCTGCGTGGACTTGAGTGAATAGCCAAGCTTTCTACGACTCAGTTTCCTCATCTGCGAAGTTCTGAAGCCCACCTGGGAGAGAGCGTATATTATCCACTCAGTCAACACATTAGTTTCCTTTCCTTTTTCCTTTTACTATCCTGGTGGGAGGCAGCTCAGCTAAACCAACTAAGAAGTCTGGTCCTTGCTGGGCTCAGTGGCACATGCCTGTAATTCTGCAATTCTGGAAGCTAGCCTCAGCAACTTAGCAAGACCCTGTCTCAAAATAAAAATTAAAAAGGGCTAGGGATGCAGCTCAGTGGTAAAGTGCCCCTGGGTTCAATCTCTAGTAGAAAAGAAAAATACAGTCCTCAAAATGGACAGCAGGATTTGGGACCTTGTGTGGGAGGCTCTGGAGTCCTTGAGGGACCTGAGGTGCCAGGGGTCCTCTCTTAAGTGTCTCTTAAAGCACTAAGGTGGTCATTCATGATCCCTGCATGCCTTCCCATCCTGCCTTCATGGGTGCCCCCATGTTTGCACAGGTGCTGGAATGTGCTCATCTCTGGTCCCCTCTTACTGCTACAATACTGATAAATCTTAGGAAAATGTGGATGGGGTGGTAATAATAGCTAAAGTTTAATAGATATTCACTAAGGACCAGGTGTTTATTTGAATGTGAAGGTTAAGACTTGTCACCTGCTACGTGGATGAACTCATTCTTTCTCTCCATACCTTCCCATGTCTGGGGCTTAGGATATAGCTCTCCAGTCTTGACTGCTGTACTGTGATCTCAAGTTGTTCTAGTCCTCTCCCTGCACCTACCTTCCATGCCCATAGCCATCTTATGGGCCCCAGAAGCCCAAAAAATATTACCACCAAAGGAATCCTACCTGCCCCTGCCCATGGTGCCTTCTTACCCCTTCCTTTCTCTTCTCTCCACAGGAATCTCTGGACAAGACAAGACTCCGAAGACCCCAACCCAGGACCCCCCTCAAACCCAGCTTGCCCCCCAGCTCTCCTACCTGCCACTTCCTGGCCCCTCCCACCACCTGCCCCCCTTCGGGTGCAGGGCATGGTGTGAAAGGCCAAGCGCTGAGGCGGGTACCATGGGTGCTGTGCCCTAGGGCCTGGGTGGCAGTGGGTGGGTGGCCTGTGGGTGTGCCGGGGGGGCCATTGTGCCCACCCCAGTCTCTTGGAGTGCTGGAGGGCATCCTGGATGGAATTGAAGTGAATGGAACAGAAGCCAAGCAAGGTGGAGTGTGGGTCAGACCCAGAGGAGAACAGGTAATGGGTCCAACAACCTAGTAGTGCCAACTCCTAAGTAGCAGGGCTGGTCGCCTGCCCAAGAGAAAACTGAGTTCCCTTGGAAGCATTAGCTTTTAAGCACATCCGGAGATGGGTGTGAGGCCAGCAACCCTGCTGCCCACCTTCGTCCAGGAGATGATGGATGTTCAGATGACACAGGGAATTAGCTGTGTGAATTGAGTGGTGCCCATTTTGAATCGGGGAAGGATATAGAACAGAATAATTACAGGCAGCAGGCATGTGGTCCCTTCCTGGACTGTGCTGAACAGTCTGTAATGTCCCCAGTGTTGCTGCCGTTACCTGGGCATGTGTGATCAAAATGGTGCATTATCTTCTTCTCCTTCTCAGCCCTTTCACTATCTGACCACAAGCAAATATGTTATACATAAGCCATAATGCACATTGCTTGACATTTCAGAGCACATGCACCAATAACTATTGGTCATAGCCCACACTTGTATTTGGAGCCTATTGGGAGCCCCACAAGCTTTTCCTTGTTCATGGTCAAGGGTAGGTACTGCCATGTGGCTCCTCCCAGGAAATGAAAGTACAGGCCAACCGTGAAGATTTTGCTTACACGTGGGTGAGGCGTCAGCCCTGCCACACCACTAGGGATAGGTTACCTATGATGTGCACTGCCCTTCAGCAGCCTAGAGGGTCTTTGGCTCTCCCATCAACTCCAAGTGGCACAGAGCTGTCCCAGTTGGCATTTTGTCCCAGAAACTGGGTACAGCCTGTGCCTATGGCCAGGGAAAGAGTGGGGGTGGGGGTACTCTGGGGAGCAGTGTGTCTGGCTGTTGCCTAGGAAATCAGATCCTGAGCCAGAAGACTGGCAAAACCCCTGTTGCCGAGGACTGGCTCCCTGGAGGTGTAGAGGAAATAAATGGGGGTTTGCAATTGTACAGGTAGTACACTGGAGCAATCCCCACTTCCCAAAAACCAGGCAAGATATGAGAAGGAAAGTCTGGCCTGTTGCTGTATATCTGTCACTTGCATCCGCTGCCCATACTTCTGTGGGTATGGCAGAATCTGCCCTTACAGCTTGTACAAAGGCAGGAATGAATGCAAGTTCCTAGTCCCCCAGGACTGCAGCCCCTCCTCCACCTTCTTCCCCTCCCCCATGTTCCTGCGCCACCTTGTGGCTGTCCCTGGGACACAATTATGAATCTGTAATTGCTGAAGCCTCACTCCTCTGGGGCTTAGGTTGCCTGAGTTCTTCTGCATTCACCCGGCCAGAAGGTGGGAGGAAGGTCTGACCCTCCAGCCCTGTAGCAACCAGACAGGGGTAATCCCCAGGGGCGTGAAGCACGCGGCTGTCTGTGACTGTGACCCTGGCCAAGGTCACTGTGTCAGTGTGTTGGGCGCTGCATCTGGCTCCAGGAGGAGGGGCCGTGCAACGTGCCACTTGCAGGGTGGGTGTGGAAGGTTATACAATCCTTGCATGCGTGTAGAAGGCTTACATAACCTGTGTGCACTGAGGTTATGTAACATGTATGTGGAGAACCTAGCAACATATATGTGCAGTGACTGACTTGCTAATAATACCTTGCATGAAGAGGCAGAGGGTCCTTGTCCTGGCTCTTGACTCCAGTGCACAGTAACATCAAGCACAAGTGACACTGTTTGCTACTCTGTTAAATGGAGGCTGTGAACAGGGCAACTCTAGTATTTTCAATCACTGTGGTTTATTTAGCATGTGTGCATGACCTGGAAATTAAGCAACACATTCACACTGGGGAAGTGGGTAGTATTATTAGGTGCCTGTTCAGAGCATTGTATAACACATGGGCATATCCTAGAAGTCGTATAACACATTTGAGAATGCCCTGAAAGTTGCATTGACATGTAGATCCTTATTACCATACTTGGGTTTATACTGAAAGCTGCAATGTTGTTCATATCCACGTGTCATGTTGCATATATTTATGTATGCGTTCTAAAGGTTACATACCTTTAAGAATATTCTGAGAATTCTTTCTGCATATTTGTCATCTACTGAAAGCTTAAATGTAGGACTACCCTGTGAGATTATGGGTACTTAAAGTCTGCAGTATGTTGGTATATGTATACATGTGTGTAAGTGTGGGGGGGGCATTAGAACAATGTGAGTGTGCATGTTGTGTGTTGGGGTTCTAGGACTTGCTTTTGCCCCAGTTGAGCCCCTTATCTCTCCCCTGCAGCTACCAGATAGCTAGACCCTTTTGAGCTTTGTCAGTTGATGTGGGGGTGGGAGGGCAGGTAGAATGAGGACATAAGATGAAGGAGCTGGCGGGATGTGGTGGCGCATGCCTGTAATACCAGTGGCTCAGGAGGCTGAGGCAGGAGGATCACAAGTTCAAAGCCAGTCTCAGCAACTTAGCGAGACTGTCTCAAAATAAAAAATAAAAAAGGGTTGGGAATGTGGCTCAGTGGTTAAGTACTCCTGGATTTACTCCCTGATATGGGGGGAAAAATGATGGAGGAGCTGGGCCTGAGGGGACTGTATGAGCCTTTTGAATAAGAAAGGACTATCCAAAGATTGCTTGGTGATTCTGCCTTCTTTGGCCTTATCCAGTGCCAGGTCACCAGATGGAAAGCGAAAAAGAAAGAACGGCCAATGTTCCCTGAAAACCAGCATGTCAGGTGAGCCTGACTGTATGTGCCCTTTCTCTGTACCCCTGACTCCCTCAGACCACATGGGGCCTCCTCTGGGCCTAAGTTCCCTTCCAATACCTCCTATGTTCCCGGGAGAGCCTCCTACAGGTTTTGGGATGGATTTGTCTGGGGGTGAGAGTGGTGATATGGAACATTCCCCAGCCTTTGAACAGGGATTAGGTCAGGGAGGGCCTCTTCCCTTCTCCCATAATCTCCTCGTCTTACACCCCCAACAGAATCGGCTTGAGATGAAAGGTCTGTATTCTCCTGAGATGAGCTCCTCCTGTTTGTGTTTCTCTCTCTGCCATCCTCTGTGCCTTAGTGTAGCAAAATGTACCCATAGTGCACACCTGTAGTTCCAGCTACTCGGGAGGCTGAGGCAGGAGGATTGCTTGAGCCCAGGAGTTCGAGACCAGCCTGGGCAATATAGTGAGACCTCATCTCAGAAAAAGAAAAGAAACAGAAAGAAAAGAAGGGGGTGGGGGAAGCCCTAAATGGGCAGTTAAAGGAACCGAGACCCTGTATATTTGTAGAAAAAGGGATGAATAAAATTAGCTCCCATGTGTCTCCAGGATTCTAACTATCAATCTGGAAACAAAGATCCCTTCAGCAAGGCTGGGCTAGGATATGGGCCAGAAAGGAAAAGTTGGGGCTGGGGAAGTATAGGAGCCTCTCTTCTGGGCTCCACGCCATGCCTGCTGCCTCCATCCTTTCCTCCCTCCCAGGGTATATCCCTAGTTACCTGGACAAAGACGAGCAGTGTGTCGTGTGTGGGGACAAGGCAACCGGTTATCATTACCGCTGTATCACTTGTGAGGGCTGCAAGGTATGGACCAGCCATCTCCTGCCCCTCCCCCACCACCCAAGCCCCCCTCTCACTCCCTTTGAGTCCCTCAGCACCTGGCATGACAGATAAGCTCTGTAAACATGTAAACTAAAGCCTACCTGTTATATCATAATTTTCTTTTCTTATACCATTCATTCATTCATTCATTCATAATCCTTGTTCTATCACTCACAGGTAAATTGTCTAACCTCTCTGAGCCTTGGTTTCTTCATCTATAAAATGGGGATAATCATACTACCTGTTTCATAGAGTTGTTGGAGAATTAAATGGATAATTCAACTGAAGTGTGTAAAACAGTGCCAGGCATATAAGCAGCACTGGATAAATGTCAACTGTTATCCATCCATGCAGTGTTTAGAAATGAGGGGTACAGAACATGCCCTGCCCTCAAGCTTCCCACAGCCTACGAGAAATGGACAGACAGATTTGAAAAAAACATGGTATTTTCAAAATGTGGCTCAAGGACCACTTGCAGTAATAGTTAAAATGCAGATTTCCAGGCTTCATCCCATCCCTACTCAATCAGAACCTTTTTATGATGGAGCTCAGGATTCTGATTTTAAATAGCCTCCCCAGAAGCTTCCAATGCACCTGGAAGGCTCAGAACCAGTGCTGGGGGGCTTGGTGGGTACACACAGGAGATGAGAACAGCAGGTTCTCACTGGGCAGAGGACACAAGGTCATAGACTTGGGGAGGTTTAATTAGATTTCATTTTGGTTGTTTCAGCCTGCATGGCTTTTCCAGGATCGCCACCTTCTGAAAATGTCAGACCGTCTAAGAAATAGATCACTGAAAAATCTATGAAAACTTGATGTTTCTTTTTTCTTAGTGTCTACCAAACCAAGACCACCAGGGATCTAAGTTCCAAAGCAGTGATCCTAGAAGCAGCAGCAGTAGTGTAGCATAGAGCAAGACATCTAGATCCCAGGAAACATCCCCAAAGACGGAAATGCCTTGGCTCCACTCCTAGAGAGTTTGATTTTGCAGGTCTGGAATGAGAACCAGGAATCTGTATCTTTAGTAATTGATTTTAATGCACCCTGGAACCTGAAATCCCAGAGCCTGATGTCCTCTACCTCAGGTCAAGTTCTGGCACTGCTGCCCAGTTAGCCATATCACTTTGGGCAAATTGCTTAATCCTTCCAAGCCTCAGTTTCCTAGTCTGCAAAATGGAGACAGTAACAGTTTCTATCTCATAGGGTTGTCATCGGGGTTATATGTAATGGTGCAGAAAAGAAAAGGTATATCTTTACTATGTTATAAATATGTGTGTGTGTATATATATATATATATATATACACACACACACATATGTGCCTAGCACATAGTAAGCATTTAATCTAAGTTTTAGCTGTTCTTATTGGTATTGTCTTGATTCTTGAGATTTTTCCTTTAAAAATTAATCCTGATATGTAGAATTTTTTTTCTTTTCAAGCTACTAGAGTTCATATCCAATGTTTTTTCATGACTTTTGTCCTATTTCATGAATTCCATCTGCTTGGGCAACAGGCAGCATACTGTATATGAGAATGTTTTTTTGGGTCAGTGTTGGGTTAACAAGATGGAAAATAAGATATTAATTGGACTTCCAAAGTTGCTATTCCTTTAGGCCTCACAGCTCCTCACACCATCCAGACCCAGTGCTCACCAATGTCGCCGTCATTCTTACCTCTGCCATTCCCAGATATTCCCCACCTCTCTGCAGCCTGGAGGCTGTATTTCTCAGGTCATTGTGCCTGCAGTGTCAGGAGGATGCCAGGTTCCTTCACTTGCCTCCCTCACCAACCCCCAGTGAACTGTGTGGTTGGCTCTAGAAGGGAAAGTCATGATTAGAACCTGCTTCATCTCCCCCTATCCCAGGGCTTCTTTCGCCGCACAATCCAGAAGAACCTCCATCCCACCTATTCCTGCAAATATGACAGCTGCTGTGTCATCGACAAGATCACCCGCAATCAGTGCCAGTTGTGCCGCTTCAAGAAGTGCATTGCCGTGGGCATGGCCATGGACTGTAAGGGGCACGGGCGGGGGGAGTGGAGCCAGTCAGCTGGGGTAGGGGTGATCCGGGGATGGCATCTCCCTTCCAATTTATCCTTGGGGCAGAGTGACAGTTCAATCCAGGTCAGGTTAATTATGGACTGTTCAGAGTCTTGATCCCTGCTGCCCTTATCTGAAGGGGAAAGGGAACAGGATTCTTCTATAGGTCCTGCACGTCGTAGTCCCCAGTGCCTCCCTGCCTTTCATCATTTATGGGACTTAGAGAGGGCATTGTTGGGTAAAAAGAACTCCTGAGCACCCTCCTTGCACTATAATCCTGACCCCCAGGGGAGATACCCCTTTCTGGGTAAAGGGGCATCTTTCATTGGCTGGGGATGAGGAATCAAGATCATCTAGGAACTACTGTCACTATAACCCATTAGACCAAAACATGATATTCCCCTGGATCATTCCAAATTGGAGTTGACATTATTCCAGTAACTAATCATGGTCCAGGGTGTGCTTCCAAATCACTGCTAGGTGATTTGGGAGGTCACCTCTCTGACCCTCGGTTTTGCCTAACCTGTGCAGTAGGAAGAATATTTTCTGAGAAAACCGTGGCTAGGGGCAGGAGGGTGCCATGCAAGGAGTCTTGTGTCTGTCTGTTGATAGTGGTTCTAGATGACTCAAAGCGAGTGGCCAAGCGCAAGCTGATCGAGCAGAACCGGGAGCGGCGGCGGAAAGAGGAGATGATTCGATCTCTGCAGCAGCGACCAGAACCCACTCCTGAAGAGTGGGATCTGATCCATGTTGCCACGGAAGCCCATCGCAGCACCAATGCCCAGGGCAGCCATTGGAAGCAGAGGCGGAAATTCCTGGTAAGTGTCATGAGGAGAGCGGCAATCTTGCCTCCTCTGGGAAGCCTCCTCAGTGTAATCCAACCCAGAGCTGATACTCTTCCACACCTTGGTGATCCTGATTTTATACATCTGTGTATGTGTCATTGCTCTGTGGTTCTGCCTATTCCAGCTGATGGGGTGCTCCATGAGGGCAGGGCCTTGCCTTCCTCATCAAATTTCTAGCACAAGGGTGACCTTGTCTCATTTTCCTGCCCACAGTGACTGGGAGGGGACCATGAGGGCACTGTCATATAATAGTATTTTTTTTTTTAAGAGAGAGGGACAGTGAGAGAGAAAGACAAAATGGATTTTATTTAGTTTTTCACATGGCTTTCATTGCTGTGCGACTTTGTTGTGTATTTGGTGCTGGGGTTTGAACTCGCATACTCACTAGTGCCAGGCAAGCGCCATAACTGCTGAGCTACTGTTCTAGTCCCCATATAATAGTATTTTAAAGCACCTGCTGGGTTCCAGGCATTGTGTTAGGCCCTGGAAAAACTGACTGCCAAGTGCATGATTATTTTTTCAGGAGATGGACAGGTGGTGTATGTGGTGAGGGAAGACTAAAAACTGGCTTCTGGTTCCTGGTAGCTCTACCTGCTATGGGGTGGAACAATGCAGTCTTTTTTTTTTTTTTTTTGATACCAACGATTCAACCTAGCAGCACTCAACCATTAAGCCACATCACAACCCTTCTTATTTTTTATTTTGAGAAGGATCTCACTAAGTTATTCACAGCCTCACTAATTTGCTGAAACTGGCTTTGAACTTGTGATCCTCCTGCTTCAGCCTCCTAAACCTCTGGGATTACAGGCATGTACCACCATGCCTGGCTGGAGCAATGCAGTCTTTTTTTTTTTTTAAAGAGAGAAGGACGGTGAGACAGAGAGACAGAGAGAATCAATTTTTACTGAGTTTTTCACATGGCTTTCATTGCTCTGACACTCAGTTGTGTACATGAGTGCTGGGGTTTGAACCTGTGTGCTTGCGCATGCCAGGCAAGCGCCATAACTGCCCAGCTACCGCTCTAGCCCCCAACAATGCACTCTTAAAAACATGTGCACCAATACCAAGCACTCCAATACCAAGTATTTGCAAAGATCTAATCATGTGACTTTGGCCTTAATACTGAACTGTACTAGGCCTCAGTTTGCTGGTCTGTGAAATGGTGATGATTTTATCATAGAATTTAGAGCATTTGGCCTAATGCCTAGACAGTCATTACAACCAGTATTATTATTACATTACTGCTGCTACTATTCTTACCATTGTTATTATTAGCAGACTTGAAGTTTCTCTAGGTTCTCTCCTCTGCCCACAAGGCTTCAAAGATGGGACTCAGCTAGTCCTGAATGGCCCCTCATCCCCAGGCTGCGTTGGAGCTCCCCCTGGTGGGCAGGGAGCCTCCTCAGTAAGATTACAGTTAAAAGGGGTCTGTGGCCTAAGCTGACCCCCATCTCTCCCTCTAGCCGGATGACATTGGCCAGTCACCCATCGTCTCCATGCCGGATGGAGACAAGGTAGACTTAGAGGCCTTCAGCGAGTTTACCAAGATCATCACCCCGGCCATCACCCGTGTGGTGGACTTTGCCAAAAAACTGCCCATGTTCTCCGAGGTAAGTGGCAGATGGGAAGAGAGACATGATGGCATACTAGAGGGAACCTGGGGCAGCTCCCAGAGCACACAGGCCCACCGCATGCTCCTCTGAGGTTCTCTGGCAGGGAGTCCTGTAGACTTACATGCAACCAGTGCTAGTTCCTTGTGCCCACCTCCCTAGCTCATCTCCCCTCAAGTCTACATAGTCACCCCACCTCCAAGCTTCCTGAACATTCTTCTCATTGTACACAGCACTAACTTTAGAGACAGGCTGCTCTGCAGGATCTTGTCCAGGTTACCTAAATTCCTTCAGTTTTCTCATTTGTGGTGGGTTGGGGAGAATGACAGGACCTATCTCATAGGCATAATTGTGATGTTTAAGAAAATAGGATAGACATGGCCTAGCACTGGGTCAACTAGAGGAGAGACTCCAGGGCACAGGGAGGATATGCTGAATGGTCCTGTGGCCCTGCCGCCTCACAGCTGCCTTGCGAAGACCAGATCATCCTCCTGAAGGGGTGCTGCATGGAGATCATGTCCCTGCGGGCGGCTGTCCGCTATGACCCTGAGAGCGACACCCTGACACTGAGTGGGGAGATGGCTGTCAAGCGGGAGCAGCTCAAGAATGGCGGCCTGGGAGTAGTCTCGGACGCCATCTTTGAACTGGGCAAGTCACTCTCTGCCTTTAACCTGGATGACACAGAAGTGGCTCTGCTGCAGGCTGTGCTGCTAATGTCAACAGGTACAGGTTGGCTGGGAGGGTCCAGGAGTTTCCAGGGACCCCAGAGTGTGGCTCTCCTCCTTTCTTAATTTTAATACTCTGTCTCCCAAGTCTACCTTTCTGTCCCATCCCCTCTCCAGTAGACTACCTCTGTCACCCAGGCTGTCCTCTATCTCTTATTCCCTGCTCTATCACCCATTCCACCTTTGGTCCCCAGGCCTATCATTTGCCTCCCAGTCCCTGCTCTATTCCTTATCCTTCCTTTGCCTCATTCTTTCTCTGCCCCACATCCTCTGTTACTAATATACTCCTTTGTTCCTTACTCCAGCACCACACACTCTTTATCCATCCACCTTCAGTCCACCATCCTTTCTGTCTCTTGTCCCCCAACTCCCTCTCTACCCCACTCCCAGCCCACTGCTCTGACCACCAACCCTTTTCTGTCCCCTGGTCTTCCGTTCTCTCCAACTTTCCTTTTGTCTCAGGCCCACCTCCCTGTTCCTCTGTCTTCCTTTTGTATTGCCCCAATCCCCTCCCTGCCCCTCTCTCAGACTCAGCCACTTCCACCTGCCTAGTAGCTGGTCCTGCACATGTTCTTCAGTACAGTTTTCTTCCCTGGATCTCTCCTGGCTTTTCTGCCTCAGTCTCCCTTCTTGTTCCTTTCTCGTATTCCCACCCCTAGTCTCACGCATGTCTCTCCCAGGCCCTCACCACTCACCCCTGGTGCCCTTCTTTCCCTATAGACCGCTCGGGCCTGCTGTGTGTGGACAAGATCGAGAAGAGTCAGGAGGCATACCTGCTGGCGTTCGAGCACTACGTCAACCACCGCAAACACAACATTCCGCACTTCTGGCCCAAGCTGCTGATGAAGGTGACTGACCTCCGCATGATCGGGGCCTGCCACGCCAGCCGCTTCCTCCACATGAAAGTCGAGTGCCCCACCGAACTCTTTCCCCCACTCTTCCTCGAGGTCTTTGAGGATCAGGAAGTCTAAAGCCTCAGGCGGCCAGAGGGTGTGCGGAGCTGGTGGGGAGGAGCCTGGAGAGAAGGGACAGAGCTGGGGGCTGAGGGAGACCCCCCACCTCTTCTCTCCTTCCTCCCATCCTTGGATAGATGCAGCTCCCACATACCCCTGCACTGCCCAGTCCCCCTCAGAACCTCCAGCCCTGAGACAGGGCAAACAAATGAACTTGCTATGAAAGGACAGTATGGGAGGCTGGGACCGTGTCCTGCAGTTCCCAGGGCTCCATCCTCTAGGGAGGTAGGGGACAGGATGGAGAACTAAAGAGGGACAAGCCATCTTGACTGTAGGGAAAGGAAGAATGTGGGATGGGGGACAATGCCCTCACTCACCCCTACACAAACAAGAGATCCCCCACCCAGTTCCTTGGCCTAGGTTTCCCCTCCAGGCTAAGGGCTTCTACTTCCCCAGATGCCTGGGTGCAAAAAATGGCTTGGCTTGGCTCCTCCCCTGGAGGTTAAAAATGATAAGTCATCCTAACTGCACTTTGGAAACCAAGCAAGGGGAAATGTTAAATGAAGAAAAACTAGACAGAGAGAAAAAGACAAAGAGAGAGAGCGATAGAGAGAGAGAGATATTAAGTTATTAACTAAGGCTGGCCAGAGGGGAAGGACCCCCCCTTTCCCACCCCCATGCACTTTGAGAGCTGCCCTTCCTGCCCCCAGATCAGAGAGAAATGCCCCCCCTCCAGATCCCCAAGGGTAGGGCTGCCGATCAGAGCTGTGAGTTGACACAACAGGGTCCTGACCACCCCTTGCCTTGCCCCTCCCTCTGTGCCCCTTTGGCACGCCCACCCCAGTACTTTCTCTGCTCTCTGCCACTCGTGCCCGCTGAGTTCCATCTACCTCTCACGCTGGATGCCAGCTGGCCCTTCACCAGCCTGCCCTACTGCCCACACAGCACCCCTTTCAAGTGCCCAGCCCCAGGGGCCTCTCCCTATGCCCCCTCCTTCTGCACCTTGGCACCCACACAGGAAAAAATGTGGCCCAGGCTCCTTCCCTTCTCATATCCTGCAGTATTAACTACAATCCAGATGCTGCGTTGTGGTGGGGAGGGTGTGTGTGAGCATCTCCCAGAGCCTCCACCCCTGTAGGACTCTGTTTCCTGACTGTCTTCTAGGCTCTCTCTGACCTCTGCCCTCCTTCTCCCCCTTCCCCCACCCGCTCAATGCACTAACCTAGACTGGGGCAGGTGAGCAGTCATGTATTAGGGGTGTCTCCATTGATGGCACTTAGTTGGGGCCCTTGGGGAGGAGGCAATTGGTGCTCCTCCTATTTTTTCTGAAGCTCTTCAGGCTGGCCACCCCTCTGCCCCTGGGACCCCTCTCCCTTCTTCTTTTCTCTATTCAGGGACTTTGGCTTGAGCCATCTCCCACCCTCCTGGTGAGGAGTGCTCTGTTGGTCTGCATTTGGGTGAGCTGCCCTCCTCTTCCTCCTGCCTTTGGCAATGCCCACTCCTCAGGGGAGAGAGGGAGGATGTGGCCCTCCCATAGGTGGGAAGGAGGAGATGAGGGGGAGGGACAGAGCAGACCAGAGAGCCCTGGGCTCAGGGCTGCGTGTCGGCAGGGATGGATGGGTGGACATAGATGCCCCCCCCCCAAGCCATGGGGAATAGGGCAGGGGCGGGGGAGGGTGCCAGGGCTTCCTGCGCTTTGCACTATTGGGGCACAAATGTCTTAAGCAGTGGGGAACCTGCCACCCCACTCTGACCCTCAGCCTGCCACAGCCCCCTAAACAAACACACACACACACATACACACACACACACAAACACAAGGAAGGCAGTGCTATGCTGCCTGCCAGGGCAGTGTCCTTCCCCCACTGTTAAGGTGTTTCCACCAGGTGGACTGCCTGGAGGAACACACTATCAACTGTCTGAGCACCTGCCCCAACCCTCTGGGTCCCTGTGCTACCCATGCTGTCTTTGTCTCCTTTGTCTCTATCTCCTCTCTCTCTCTCTCTCTCTCTCTCTCCTGGGGTACTGATACTGATTCCTCCAGTCCCAAGGGTAAGCATTCTCATACCTTCCTCCCACACCTGGGGGCCCAGTGCAGTTCCTGAGCTGTCTCCTGTCTCCCTGCTTTCTCCAGCCCCACATGGTGGCCTCTTACATGCACATAGAAATCCCCCCACCCTTCTCAATCATGTGAGCTGTGATCCCCCACCCACTAGCCCTTCCCCTTCCCCTTGGTGATGTGGAGTGTATGTGTGTGTGAATGTGAGCGTGTGTACGTGATGGGGGAGGAGCCAGGGAGACTCAGGAGTGCCAAGCACCTGCTCTAGAGAGGCAGCTGTCCCAGACCCTGCTGTGGAAGTGGGGGACAGGGCCCTCTCCTGGGGGCCTTTGGTGCTAATGAGGGGGAATGGCCTTGACGTGGGTGCTTAGCATGCCTCCTCCAGTGTTGGCCCGGGGCACTAGGGCAGGCTGGGTGGGGCAGCAGGTGCAGTATTGGTGGGAGATGGGTTGCTGGGAATAGGTTGAGGGGGCCAGGCCAGGGCAAGGGGGTGCCAGAGCCATGACCACTACCCCACCCCCACCACCCACCTCTCCATCTCAGTATTCCCCTCCCATCACTTATAACACACATACCTCATCCAGCCTCCTCCCTGCTCAGATTTGGGGAGGGTGGGGGAGGAGGAGCCCCTACCCCTATCCCCAGTGGCAGGTCTGCAGGGCTGGGAGAGGGCAGGGCGTGTGTGACAAAGACACCGTCCATAGGGGGATAGTACTTCCTGCCCTGGGAACTCCTGGGTGGGGGGAGGGGGACACTGCCCAGAGGCGCTACTGAA
>PVKS010034009.1:0-21258 GCA_004027875.1 Aplodontia rufa | reverse complement strand
ATTTTTTTTTTTAAAGAGAGAAGGACAGTGAGAGAGAGAGAGACAGAGAGAATCAATTTTTATTGAGTTTTTCACATGGCTTTCATTGCTCTGACACTTAGTTGTGTACATGGGTTGCTGTGGTTTGAACCCGTGTACTTGTGCATGCCAGGCAAGCACCGTAATCACTGAGCTACCGCTCCAGCCCCGCTTTTATGTATCTTAAGGGTGCAAAATATACTTTTTTTTTAAAGAGAGGGAGGAAAGAATGAGATAGAGAGAATCTGTTTTATTTATTTTTTCATCTGGCCTTTGTTTCTCTCATACTTAGTTGTGTTTGTGGTTCTGGGGTTCAAAGCTGGGTCCTTACTAGTGGCAGGAAAGTGCTCAACTGCTGAGCCACCGCTCCTGCCCCCAAATATACTTTTTATCCCCCCTTTCCCCATCCCCTTTTCCCTCCCTTCCTTCCTCCCCTCTCCTCTTCCCTTTACTCTACTAGACTTCCTTTAGCTCCATTGATTTGTATTTGAGTGGTTCTTTATGTAATCTCATCCTTCCCTCCCCATTTCCTTTATTTTACTCTAGCTTCCACTTAGGAGAGAAAACATTTGACCTTTGAGTTTCTGAGTTAGACTGATTTGACTTAGCATGACATTCTTCATTTCCATCCATTTGCTGGCAGAGGCCATAATTTCATTCTTTTTAATAGCTGAGTAGAATATATAATACACAGATATCAGTTTATTAATTTGTTAATCCATTCATTTGATGATGGGAATCTGGGTTGATTCCATAATTTAGCTGTTGTGAAATGTACTGCTATAAACATTGATGTGGCTGTGTCACTGTAATATGCTGATTTTAGATCTTTTTCTAATCTTTAAAAAAATTTTTTTTTTGTTTCGAGACAAGGTCTCACTAAGTTGCTCAGGGCCTTGCTAAGTTGCTGAGGCTGGTTTTGAACTTGTGATTCTCCTGTCTCAGCTTTCCAAGCCTCTGGGATTACAGATGTGCACAACCATACCCAGCTCCCTTCTCCCTTTCTTTTTTTCCTATTTATTTATTTATTTATTTAAGAGAGAGAGGGACAGTTAGGGAGAGAGAAAGAGAGAATCAATTTTATTCAGTTTTTGTCTGGTTTTTGTTGCTCTGACACTTGTATAGATGGTGCTGGGGTTGAAACCAGCGTCCTCGTATGCTAGGCAAGCGCTGTAACTGCTGAGGCACTGCTCCAGTCTTCCCTTTTCCCTTTCTGAAGGTAAAATTCTGATACGTTCCTGGAATAGGGGTGCAGTGGAGACTACTAGTGATCACCAAATGTCACTGTGTTCTTGTAAAGTTTCCGTTCCTGTGGCAGTGGAATTTGAGCTGTGTATATTTCTGGCATAGTCGATGGGGTAGAGGTGATAAGTGGCATTTTTTAGACTGGACATAAACTCTCTGCACCGTCAGCTACTCTTCCTCTCTTTTCCATGGTTTCAGAAGTGAAGGACTCTGAGATGGTCGAGTCGCCAGATATCAACAGCTGCTACTGCTTGGAGAGAGTCATGCTGTAGCTACTGACCTGCATGCAATGGTGACACAGTGAGAAATAAGCCTGTGTTGGGTTAGATCACTTAGATTTTGGGTCTTATTTATTATACAATATAGTTTATTGTACTCTGCATGATATAGACATTGTGCTAAGTCAAGTGTTGTACATTGAAATCAGGTACTGGTTTAACAGCTTCATGATGTGGAGGCATGCTAGGAGGAACATTGATATTGAAGACTGGAAATACGTCAATACATGTTATGTCATGCCAAAAAGTGATCAACTTATCTACCTTGGGAGGCAAATTCCGTGTTTACTTATATGGCTTCTCTTTTGGAGAAGAAATTGAAAAATAGAACACAAATGTGTGCTGGCCATTATTGTTACCTTTTTTTTTTTTAAAGAGAGTGAGAAAGAGAAAATCAATTTTATTTATTTTTTCCATCTGGCCTTTGTTTCTCTGTCACTTAGTTGTGTATGTAGTGTGGGGGTTTGAACCCGGGTCCTCGTGCATGCCAGGCAAGTGCTCCAACTGCTGAGCCACCATTCCAGACCTGCTACCTTCATTACATATAAGAAAAAGATGAGCTCAGAATAGAATTGGCCAGAGACTTACAGAAAGGGTTTAAAAAACCAATTAAGCTACATGCTGCATATACAAGGCACATGTTATCCCCAAGACAGAATAGATCAAAAGTGAAAGAATGGAAAAAGATATACCATGTGAATAGTAAGCAAAAGAAAGCTGGTGTGGCTATCCTAATATCAGACAACATAAATTTTAAGATAAAACAAAGAGGGGCTGGAGCAGTGGCTCAGCGGTTACAGTGCTTGCCTGGCAAGTGCAAGGACGTGAGTTCAAACCCCAGCACCACGTACACAACAAAGTGTTGGAGCAACTAAGGCTAAATGAAAAACTAAAGAAAATTGATTCTCTCTTTCTCTCTCTCACTGTCCCTCTCTCTTTAAAACAAAAAGATAAGACAAAGATATTTTTATAATTATAAAAGAATCAAACCATAAGATATAACAATTATAAGCATATATAAATCTAACAGCAGAGCCCAAAAACACATGAAAAATTGAAAAATTAGACAGCTTTACAATAATAGTTGAAGAGTTCAATCCCCTCTTTGATAATTTTGTGCATAGAACAAGTGGATAGAAGGTCAACAAGGAAATAGAGACTTGAATAACAATCTAAACTAGGCCTAACAGAGAGCGATAGAATCCTCCGCCCAGCAACAGAAGAACACAAATTCTCCTCAAGTGCACTTGGAACATTCTCAAAGAGAGACCATATGTCGGGCTGTTAAACAAGTCTCAATAAATATAAAAGTAGCATTAGAAATAGCAAAGTATTTAAGGGTAAATTTAGCATAAGAAGTGCAATACTTGTACTCTGAAAATGGCAAAATATTGTTGAAGGAAATTAGAGCAGACCTTAGAAAATGGAAATGCACCTTGTAGTCATAAATTTTCAGACAGTATTATCAAGACGGCAGTACTCCCCATATAAATTGATATAAACACAATTTCTATCAAATTCCTATCACACTTTTGCAGAAATTGACAAGCTAACAATAAAATTCATGTGGAAATATAAAAGATCCATATTAGCCAAAGCAATTTTGAGAAAGAACAAAATTGGAGGATTCACAATTATTGGTTTCAAAACTAAGAAAATTATGATAATCAAAAGAATGTGGCGCATACCTATAAACCCAGTAACTCGGGAGACTGAGGCTGGAGGATTAAAAGTTCAAAGTCAGCCACAGCAACTTAAGACCTAAGCAACTTAGGGAGACCCTGTCTCAAAAGGAAAAATACAGAGGGCTGAGGATGTGGCTTAGTGGTTAAGGACCCCCATGTTCAATCCCTGGTACCAAAAAAGAAAGAAAGAAAGAAAGAAAGAAAGAAAGAAAGAAAGAAAGAAAGAAAGAAAAGGTGTGGTACTAGCATAAGGATATCAGTAGAATAGAATTGAGAGTCTGGAAATAAATTCACATATTTACTATGCTCAACTGACTTTCAGCAAACACACCAAGACCTTTCAACAGGGAATGAATAGTCTCTTCAACAAATGGAGCCAGGATATATGAATATTCATGCAAAAGAATGAAGCTGGACTACTATTTCACACCATAAGCAAAAAACATCTCAAAATTTATCAAAGTCTTAAATTTAAGAGCTAGAAATATCATTCTCTTAGAAGAAAACATAGTGTAATCAAAATTAAAGGACATTACAAAGTACTTCAAAGGACACTGAAAATTCGGAAAGTGAAAAGACAACTCAGAACAGGAGAAAATATTTGCTAGTTTAATAGGTGTATGGCATCTGATAAAGGTCTAGTATCCAGAATATGTAAAGAACTATTAGAATTCAATAATAAAAGAGGAAAAAACTAAAGTTAAATTGGGCGAAGCATTTGTAGACTTTTCTCAAAATAAGACATTCAAATGCACAGCTAGCATAGAAAATATGCTCAACCTCGGTCATCAGGGAGATGCTAATCAGCCACAAGGAAGTACCATTTCTTGCCCACTAATATGTCTACAATCAAATAATGAAATGACAAGTGCTGGAGAGGATAGGGAGAAACTGGAACTCTTATTTGTTATTGGCATGAATGTCATATGGTGTGACCACTTTGGAAGGCAATTTGGAAAGTTTCTTAAAATGCTGAGCATAGAGAGGTTCCTATATGATCTACCAATTCCACCCTTAGGTATCTATCCAAGAGCAATAAAATGTATATCCACATAAAAACTTGTACACAAATGTTCATGACAAAATTATTTAGATCAGATCAAAAGTAGAGATAATCATCAACAGATGAACAGATAAGCAAAAATGATACTCCATACAATGGAATATTATTGAGCCATAAAAATAAATGAATAAGGGGCTGGAGTGGTGCCTTAATGGCTAAGGCACTTACTTGCCTTGCATGCTCAAGGATGAGGATTCAAACCCCAGCACCACATACAAAATGAAGTGTCAGAGCAATGAAAGTCAAATGAAAAATGAAATAAAATTGATTCTCTCTCTCTCTCATTGTCCCTCTCTCTTTAAAAAATAAGTAAATGAATAAATGATTCATATTACCATATGGATGAACCTTGAAAACATTAAGCTAAGTGAGAAACCACACACAAAAGACTGCAAATCATATGCTTTCATTTATCCAAAATGTTTAAAATAGGCAAATACATAGAGATAGACAGTAGGCTAATGATTTCCAATGGATAAGGGGGATGGGAGAAGGGGTGTGACTGATAATGGTTATGGATTTCTTTTTAGGCTGGAGGAAATGTTCCAAAATAAATAAATGTTCTGAAATAAAGACATACAAGTGGCCAACCAACATAGGAACTTTCTACATGTTGTTCAACATTACTAACAATCAGGGAAACACAAGTCAAAATGACAGGGAGATACCATGTCAGACCTGTTAAAATGACTATTTCCAAAAAGATGGAAGGTAACAAGTTTTGGAGGGGATATGGATAAGAGAACCCTTGACACTGTTGGTGGGAATGTAAATTAGTACAGCCATTATGGAAAATGATATAGTGCTTCCTTGAAGAACACAGAAGCACCGTACGACACAACAGCCCCACGACTGGGCATGCCATTGTTATGTTGAGGAGACATCTGTACTCTCGTGTTCACTGTAGCATCATGAATAACAGCAAGTGGAGCCACTGAAGGTACATGGACGGCAATGGAAGAAATCATGCTGAGCGAAGTTAGCCAAACCCAGAGAGTCAAGGGCCGAATGCTTTCCCTCATTTGTGGAGGCTGGAGCTGAACCCAGGCTTGGGGGAAAGGTAGATAAACTCATGGATTAGAACCATAGAACAAAAATGCAATATGTTAATATTTATGAGAAACAGCTGCAACATACTGCATAAGATATTCGAATAAGCTATACTGCATGCCTCTACAAAAACGTAAATGTTTAATGCTATTGTCAATATATCGGAAAATAACAAGGAAGGGAGGAGAAGGGGAAATGTTGGAACTGAGATAAAGCAAGGTACATTCCAATAATTTATGTCACTGCATATACTATTTTCATGTATATAAAAAATGTTCTTCATAGGTATAAGAATATGTCACTCTACTTGGGTTTTTTAGGAAAACTTTAGGACCCAGAAGAGAGGGAAGAGATCAAGGGAAAGGAGGAGGGAGATAGAGGGGTGCCGGGTGAGTGTGTGTGTGTGTGTGTGTGTGTGTGTGTATTGACCAAATTATATTGCTGTATTATGTTCATCTAGGAATATGTGACAACAAATCCCATCATTATGTACAACTATAATGCTAATAAAAATAACAACAAGGACATAGACTCAACCTAAGTGTCCATCAGCAGATGAATGAAGAAAATGTGGTATATATACACAGAGGAATACTATTCAACCTTAAAGGAGAATAAATTGCTGTCTTTTGTGATAACATGGATGAACATGGAGGACACTATGTTAAGTGAACCAGGCCAGGCACAGATCAACAAATGATCTCACTTATATATGTGGAATCTTAAAAAGTTGAACCCAAAGGAGTAGAGAGTAGAATGGTAGTTACCAGAGCCTGGAGATTTGGGGGTGGGGAGGTGCTGGTCAAAGTATACAAAATTTCACTTAAGAAGAATAAGTTCTATGGCCCGGAGCAGTGGCTCAGCAGTTCCAGTGCTTGCTTGGCATTCACGAGGATACAGGTTTGAACCTCAGCACCACGTACACAACCAAGTGTTGGAGCAATGATAGCCACATGAAAAACTAAAAAAAATTGATTCTTTCTTTCTCTCTCTCACTGTCCCTCTCCCTTAAAAGAAGAAGAAGAAGAAGAAGAAGAAGAAGAAGAAGAAGAAGAAGAAGAAGAAGAAGAAGAAGAAGAAGAAGAAGTAGTAGTAGTAGTAGTAGTAGTAGTAGTAGTAGTAGTAGTAGTAGTTCTGGAGATCTATCTACTTTGTGCAACATGGTGGCTATAGTGAATAATAATGTGTTCTTGACAATTGCTAAGACAGGGGCTGGAGCGGTGGCTCAGCAGTTACAGTGCTTGCCTGGCATGTGAGAGTACACGGTTCAAACCCCAGCACCCATGTACACAATGAAGTGTAGGAGCAACAAAAGCCATGTGGAAAACTCAGTAAAAATTGATTCTCTCTATCTCTCTCTCTCACTATCCTTCTCTCTAAAGAGGAAAAAAAAAGAAAAAAATTGCTAAGACAGTAGACATTAAGTGTTCTTACCACAAAAATATGGTAAGAAGGAGAGGTAAACATACATTAATCCTCTCCATTTAGCTGTTCTGTAATGTATGAATAAAACATCATACTGTATACCATAAATATACACGAGTTATACTTGTCAATTAAAAACTAAGAAACAAAAAAGCCGTCAGTTCACAAAAATGAAACAAAACAAAGCCCTATGTATTTATAGGGTGTGGCTTAGCTGGCTATTGCCTAAGTATGTTAAATATGTGTTTGTTTCTTTGGAAAACAGACATTATTCTGGTTTTTTTCTTGTATATAGTTGTTGCATCTTTCAAGGAGCATGGTTAAGAAAAAAAATACCTATCAGAAAATAACAGTAAATTAGGACACTAGGCAATTTTTGTAAGTATTGTTTAAAAAAAAAAAAGAAGTGCCAAATGAAACAGAAAGTCTAGAGTACTGTGGCTTGAATAGCTGGAAAGCGGACTGCAGCTGGGCGAGGTGACATATGGCTATAACCCCAGTGACTCAGGAGGCTGAGGCAGAAGGATCACAAGTTCAAAGGCAGCCTCAGCAACTTAGTGAGGCCTTATGCAATTTAGGGAGACCCTATCTCAAAAAAATAAAAGAGGGGGGAGGCTGGGGATGTGGCTTAATGATTAAATGCCTCTGGGTTCAATACCCAGTACCAAAAAATAAAAAATAAAAATAAAAAATAAAAAAATGCTGACTGCTTCTAGTTCTTATGGGAATCTAAAAGGCTTGGCATGACAAAGGCCCAAGAAAATGTCTCAGGTGATTAAAATGAATCATGAAAAACATATAACTAAGGGTGAGTTCTTTTGCTCCACGTGACTTCACTATCCCTTTGAAAGATAGCACCTTGGCAAAAGAAGGTAAAAGATAAAGCAAATTTGAAAACTGTATCATACAAAAGGAATGATGGGTGTAGATATTGGCACATGAAACTGACTATAGATGCAAAGAGATCAGTTCTTCCTTTTTTTTTTTTTTTTTTTTTGGTACTGGGTGCTTTACCACTGAGCTACACCCCCAGTCCGGGCCCTGCACCACTTTTTAAAAATTTGAGACAGAGTCTTGCTAAATTGCTGAGGCTGGCCTCAACTTGCAATCTTCCTGCCTCAGCCTCCTTCGTTGCTGGGGTTATAGGTGTGCACTGCCTCTGTCCAGCAGAAACTCTTCAATTTTTTTGAGGAAATGATGTTGTCAAAGAAACCACAAGCCTGTGTAAAAAAGCATGAGTCTGTTAGTTAAAGCACCCTCCAGGAGGAAGTGGCACATGGCCCAAGAAGAGTGAATGTGTGCCCCAATTCCCTCTTCTGATATGTCCGAGAGAATAAGGGTCCTGGAGCAAGCCGCTCAGAGGCGGGCACCAAAGATCACAAGCAACAGTGGAGGAGGGAGTTCCTGCTCGGGCTAGGCAGCCTTTAGCATTCTTACAGGCCTATGACATCCATGGGTGCCTCAGTTTCCCCCTTCTGAATAGGAATGTTGCCCTTCTGTTCCTTCATCATGGCATGTTTGTGTGTTGGCATGAGTACGAGGTAGACAACTTGTCCTTTCAGTTCACAAGTCTTCAGTCCACAGGAAGCTGTGTCTGTCCCCGAGGGGAGACCTATGAGATGCAGTTCCAGTCTGTACTTTTGGTCATCTCCCATGAGGAGCAGTGGAAGCTGTCCCACTAGGGGACGAAGGGAACAAAGGGATAGTTAGCGACCAGAAGAGTGTACTGCAGTGGAGAAGGCTCCTGGTCACTTTAGAGTCGCACCACGTGTTCCTTTACAGTTCCCAGCCTAAGACTGGCCAGTGAGTCTCCTATCTTGTAAAGCCTTTCTAAGCTTTAGACATCAACCTTTCACAGGCCTTATAATGGAATGGGTTTGGCTTTCCCCTCTTCAGGTCTGTATTTATGTGTTCCTTACATTTTTGTGTGACCATCTGGGCCTATAGTTTTCTTTGTGGGAAGAATTTTAATTTCCTTTAAATCAATTCCTTTGATAGATATAGGAGTATTGGCATTTTTTTTTTTACTTCTTGTGACAATTTTGGTAAATTTTATTTTAAGGAATTTGTATATTTTAGTTCCAATTGATTGGCAGAAGGTACCTAATTTTGGTATTTGTGTGCTCTTTCTTGGTTTCTATATATTTGTACCAGGGATTGAACCCAGGGACTGTTAATCACACCCCCAGCCCTTTTTAATTTTTATTTTTGAGACAGGGCCTTTCTAAGTTGCTGAGTTTGGCTTTGAACTTTCAATCCTCCTGCCTCAGCCTCCTGAGCTGCAGGGATTATAGGCATGCACCACCTTGCCCGGCTCTTGATACATTTTGTTATGAGTTTATTCAATTTAATAAAATAATATCCTTTTTCTTTAAAAAAAAGAAAGAGGGACAGTGAGAGAGAGAGAGAAAGAGAGAATCAATTTTATTAATTTTTCATGTGGTTTTCGTTGCTCCGACACTTAGTTGTGTACGCGGTTCCAGGATTTGAACCTGCGTACTCGTGCATGCCAGGCAAACGCAGTTAACTGCTGAGCCACCGCACCAACCCCCAAATAATATCCTTTGACTTTTTTTTTTTCCTCTTGTGTGTTTTCCAATTCATCAGTTTCTGATCTTTAGTCCTCACGTCTACTTTTTGGGGATTTTATTTATTTATTTTTGTTTTTTGAGTTAGTGGCTTAGATCTTTGATTTTCAACATTTCTTTTTTCTTTCTTTTTATAGAGAGAGGGAGAGAGAGAAAGAATCAATTTTATTTATTTTTTCATTTCACCTTTGTTTTTCCGGCACTTAGTTGTATATGTGGTGCTGAGGTTTGAACTCAGGTCATTGCACATGCCAAGGGCTCTAACTGCTGAGCCACCACTACAGCCCCAAGGTTTCAACCTTTCTTATTTTTAAATATATAGATTTAAAAGTATACATTTTTTTTCTGGGCACTGAATTAGTAGTGTTATTGGCTATACTGCCTCCAGTCTCCCACCTATCTAGTGATGAAACACTCCTAGTGGTGGAAATTTCAGGCTGGAATCTGCATAAGTCTCTGAGTAACTATTTGGAGGTGAGCTGTGCAGAACTACATTGGCTTGTGATATGAGCAAGAAACTTTACTTTGATATGTTGATCCACTGAGTTTTTTTTTAGAGGCTTGATATAGCCTAGCCTATGTGGCTAATATAAGGACTTGTTTTATATCAGTCCTTTTATCAGTCTATATTATAGTTTGCCTCTTCTCTTTTATTCCTCCAAATGTCAATGTTAGGAGATGGCTGTTATAACAGGTTTTTACGGAAGATGTGAGAGCAATGAAAGAACATTACAGCGCAGAGTGTCATAGGAAACAACTTTAAATCCATAAGCCTTCCCCTATTCCGTAGGGAATTTCTCAGTGTCTTTCAGGATCGGTCCTGCTGTTTCCAAGTCCTTGGGTCTCCTTTATTCACATTATTTTCTCACAGTCCTTTTTCTTGCTTCTTCCCATCCTTCCTATTCCAGAGCTCTCAAAGCTCTCCAGCTTTGTCTTTATAATTTTTCTTAAAGAGAGGATAAGATCAAACATCAAATTCTCATTTGTACTGAGCAAGGCACATTCAGAAGCCTAGGGCAGAGACAGGGCTGTGGGCAGCCTGGTGGAGAATCAGGCCACTCTCTTAAGCTGAGAGGTTTTTCTCCCAGAACCCAGAGTTTATATTTATCTTTTTTTCCTACTACTTACTTCTACATAATACTTTTTAATTTTACTTTATTTAGTTTTTATGGTGCTTGGAATGGAATTCAGGGCTTTATTTACGCTAAGCTGACCTCTGCAACATAGCCATATCCCCAGCCCATATGTTTGGGTTATTATTACTTTATTTCCCTTGTTGTATTCTTTTTGTTTTTTTTGTATTGTTTACAAAGTTGGAATTGTACTTTTTTTTTTAAAGAGAGAGGGACAGTGAGAGAGAGAGAGAGAGAAACAATTTTTATTTAGTTTTTCTTGTGGGCTTTGTTGCTCTGAGACTTCATTGTGTATGTGGTGCTGGGGTTTGAACCCGTGTACTTGTGCATGCCAGGCAAACTCCATAACCGCTGAGCCACCGCTCCAGCCCTGGAATTGTACTCTTGTGTCCTACTTTTAAAACTTACATTCTATCATAAGCATTTACTATATTATTATATGATCTTTTTTTTAATAAAAAAATTTCCAGAGGCATATAGACGTTTATTTAGAAAAGCAGAGGCACATTCAAGGGAGAGTGGAGGCCATCTCCAGAGGGACAGACAGCAGTCTGTTGGTGTGGGGTGTTAATATTTACAGAGGACAGTTGCTAGGGGCTGGATTAGAGATGGAGTCAGGAAGGAGTCATGTGATGTTGCTCCAATTTTCTCTGTCCCTTAAGTTACACTTTGTAGACAAATACACGGGGATCAAGGGCATGGGCCAATGGCAAGGGCTGGGTGGCTCAAGATTTGCAACTGTTCATGGGTGCTTTTGGGATTTCAGTGGTTTATGGGAACTTCCCTTGAGACTCAATTTATTTCTACCTTTTTTTTTTGTATCCTCAAATGTCTATCTTATTTCATCCCCTGAAACTTTTAACCCTTAATTTCAAGTGTTGGTGAGGGGTAAAGATCTGTCTTCTATGGCTGCTTCAGGCTGGCAGGAAGATCACCCAGGGATTGAAAGTCTCATCCTGATTGGTCTGAAGGAGATAGAGAGACTCTGGTCTCTGCTGTGGGGATGCCTTCTGCTTAACATGGAACTGTTGGGACTGAAGTTGATATCACTGAAGATTCCTGTACAGGTCACCAAAAGATGTCCCAGGAGAAGAGATGTCTCTGAAGCAGGGTCTGAGGAGTTCCCAGAGAGAAGGGAGAACTTGAGTCAGGACCAGCGGAGTTCTTGGCATATGTAATGGAAAAGAATGTCAGCATGCTCTGGTCGGAGACAGAGACAGTGGTTAATTAGGAAAGCAGAGGCACATTGAAGGGAGAATGTGGCCATCCCCGGGGGGAGAAACAGCCTACTATTATGTAATTTATTTTTTAAAGAGGGAGAGGGGGACAGTGAAAAAGAGAGAGAAAGGCGGGGGCGGGAGCAGAGAGTCAATTTTATTTATTTTTTTCATCTGTTTTTTGTTTTTCCAACACTTAGTTGCCTTTATGGTGCTGGGGGTTGAACCTGGGTCCTTATGCATGCCAGGCAAGTGGTCTAACCACTGAGAAACCTCTCCAGCCCCTATTATGTGATCTTGATAAACATCTTTTTTATATTCACGCTTTTTTCCTATTTAAAAACACATTGGTGGGCTGGAGAGGTGCAAACCCCAGCACCACATACACCGCTAAATGTTGGAGCAGCGAGGGCCAGATGAAAAACTAAATAAAGTTGTTTCCTTCTTTCTCTCTCTCTCACTATCCCTTTCTCTTAAACATGTGTGTGTGTGTGCGTGCGCACACACTGTTGCCAGGTATGGTGGTGTATGCCTGTAATCCCAGCAGCTCAACAGGCAGGAGAATTGCACGTTCAAAGTCAGCTTCAGCAACTTAGTGGGGCCCTAAGCAACTTAGTGAGACCCTTTCTCAAAATAAAAAATAAAAAGTGCTGGGAAGGTGGTTCAGTGGTTAATCGTCCCTGGGTTCAATCCCTCGTACCAAACAAGCACACAAAACACAATGGTCAATTCTAAGAGGTATGAGAAGGACAAGCAACGCCCACTCACTGGACAGAGAGCATCGAGCAAATTGAGCTGTGCGATTTTAGCTGCTGACAGCAGATCAAAAGAATATTACTGAATATTTCTGTGGGGTGACAGCTTGGACAGAGCTGTCCCTCATCAAACTGTACCAGAGCCAAGGTTCTGTTGGCACAGCCTAGTGTCCTCAGCACAAGTCAGATTCAGGTGTATTTAATGTGGCTGGAGCAGTTGTGGGGAGCAGGTAGGCAGCAGTCTACTCACAGAAGGTTGTAGGAGCTTCCTGGAAGGGGCCCAGACTGTGGATATGGCTAGTACTGGCCTAGCCCCAGAAAGGGTGGCTATAATAGAAAGTGAGTCAAAACAAGGAAGTTCACAGAAATTGCTGCAGGCATATGGGCCACTCTGCTTTTCGTTCTTTGTAAGAGAGACCGCAGGAGATGGAGGTGGTGGGAGGGATCCTTCCTCCTCGTGGTGGAAAACTCTGGGAAACAGATTGGTCACAGCTGCCTGAGCCATGAGCTGGACCATACTCCACTGGCCTGGAGCAGGAGGGTTGGAACGCATCCATGTTGGGCTGCCACAAGAACTGGCTGTGACTTCCATGTTTTGGCCCAATCATATACCAGTTACCAGTTACAACAAAGGTAAGAAAGGTCAGAGGGCAAAAATAGTGACCCTTAGCACCAGTTCCCAGGTCCTTAACTGAGGACCAGAGGGAAGCCTGAGGGGCAGTTGGGCTTGGCCAGGTGCCTGTAGCCATCAGACTCACAGGACAGCTTGCAGGCTGGGTGAGAGACAGGGGTACCGTCTACAGAGGAGTAACGCCTAGGGAAGGGTCCGGTGAGATCTTATGAGGGGTCTGCACATACAGGATAGGGTGTGAGGAGAAATACCTATTGTCCAGGTAACATGAGACAAGCAAAACAACTTGGAGTCTGGCTTTCTCCGAAGCCTGATGTTTGATCAGGGTAGCTGCTCTTTCACCTTGCCCTTCAGGCCCAGAGACCTAGCAGCCCAGATGTAACCAGCCCTTGAGTATTTCACAAACGCTCATGGTTGCCTTACACCCTTCCCAAATCTTTGTAAATAGTCTCTCTATCAAATTAGCTACTAAATCCACTATACTATTTGTCTCTTTATTAAATTATCTACTATGAATGACGTCCCTAATACTCCCTCTATTAAATTATATATTGAATCCTTGATCCTAATATGAACATATCATCTGTTTGCTGTGGGACCCCTACTGTAATGAAGGTCATTTTGTTGATGGCTCTGAAAGGATCCCAGGGGCTCTGGCTCTTGGCAAGAGCTCTGATTGGAGTATGCACACAGGTGTTTGAAGGGTGGGTGCTTTTACCACACAAAAGGTAAGGATATAGGTTGTGACTTCATTGACACCCTTCAGAGATCCATGGTAGGAATCTGGTTATCCATTCAGGCCTAAATCTTCAGGGTGGGTAGAGATTAGAGAGACCCGGTTTGAGGCAGGGATGGGATAGTCTCACAGGCATTGGGAGCCTGTGAGACTACTGTACAACCGTAGCCCATGGCCATTATCCTCAACCAGATCCTTCCACTTGCTCTCCAGAGAAGGGCTGAGTGGGTCAGTTTCCCAAGAAGGATAGGTAATTAAAGTTAGAACCCACTGCAGGAGGAGGGAGTGGGTAGGTATATCTTGCACTGAACACATGCTCACATGGGCACCTCTGTCACAGTGACAGAGAAACTGAAGATGCTTACAAAATAGCTCTAGGGATCAGGACATTTTCTTCTCACTGACTTTCAGAATATGCTCACATGGAAGGAATGCTTGGGAGAAATAGAGCTGGAAAGAATCAGAAAACAAGAGGTCTGAGGGAGGGTGGGCATGAGGAATTTTAAAACAGGTTTGCTATTAATTTAATAAATGCTGGAAAAATGACAGGATTTGAAAAAGTTAATTTAAAAACACCACCACCCTGAAGCACTAAATCTGGTTTTATTTACTCAGGCCATGTGGTGCTTCCCTTCATTGAAGTAAGGAATTTATAACATTGACAGATTGAGCTTTTCTTGTGTAAACTTAACAATTTCCAATCACAAGTACATGAGAAATTAATCAGGGGATGACTCAGGTATTATTCCTGTAAATTCTCTCAGGGCCTTTGCACGTGCCCTTCCTGAGGTCTGGAGGCTTCTTCTCATCTCTCCTACCCTAAGGCAGTCGGGTTTTCTTGTTACGGTCTGATAGAGCTCTTGTACTTTCCCTTCACGGATCTCTCACAGTTTGAGGTTGTCATCTGGTGGTCATCTGATGAATGTCCTGTCTTGCTCAGAAGCTGACGACCCTTGTGAAGGCAACTACTTCACTTTGCTCTCCATTGTGGCTCTAGGACCCTTTAGAGGAGCTACGGCTATTTCATGGAAGACTGCCCGAGGGCCTTTTAAAGCGTGCCAAGTTGAGACTGGCTGTCCAAGAAAGAGGAGGTGAAGAAAAATGTCTAACACTGGTATCTTTGGGCCCATGTCGCCTGCATTTCTCCATGAAAAGACCTTTTCCTGGCACCATGCTAGCAGGAGGGAGTGTGTGATTCCAGCATGGTACCTGCAGGCATTGGAACTTTCTGAGGAAGGTAGTGATGACTTCAATCAGATCAAACCTTGCCCTTACAACAGGAGAGAGACACCTAGCTCCTTTGATATCCCTGAAATTGCTGCAAGGTTTTCCCTTAACCCAGAGGCCTGTGGTTCTTGCAGTGGCTGCTGTAACGATAAAAATATGATGGAACACTGAGGCCAGTTGGAGAAGTTTGGAGGTGGTGAGGATATCTAAACTGACCTGTGTTGATATTTTTCTCTGATTTCCTTGATGCAAGATTCTAGGTCTGATATAACCAAGTTAATCATGGACATCAATGGCAGTTATGTTAGGAAAGAACAGTTATTCCTGGGGGGAGTTACATGTGAGAAAAGAAATGCTAATGTTATTGGTCAGTGATGTTACAGGGCAGCCTGGCATGGCTGATGGGAAGGGTGACTCGGTGGCTTCATTAGTAGTTTGGAACCAGGTGCAGTGGCACATTCCTGTAATCCCAGTGACTCAGGGGACTGAGGCAGGCACATCTCAAGTTGGAGGTCAGCCTGGGGCACTTAGCAAGACCCTATCTCAAAATAGTAGTTAAAAACCTCCAGGGATGTAGCTCAGCAATAGTAGAGTGCTCCTGGGTTCAATCCACAGTACTAGGAAAATGAACAAACCAAAAAACACTGGGCGTGTGCCCTTCACCTTTGGTTCCTCATTCTTGTTTCCTTCTTGCTCTGTGAAACATAGGTGGGTAGCTGATGCTGTAGTTCTTGGCTCCTCTTTAGCAAAGGTAGAAGGACTTCCAGTTCCCATAAGGACAAGGGCCCCACTTGAGGGATAGTGCAGTGGTGGCTGAAGGGAGTCTGGGGACTTTGTGGAGTAGCTTGTAGTTTCCAAGTCTTGACAAAATGTGTTTTTCTTGTTTTTGACCATGATTTTCTTAGGTCTCTGTTGCCCTCAGCTGAAACTTCTTCCAACGAATCCATTTTGGGAATACTATATTATCAGTACTGCTGCAAGATTTCACTATGTTTATAGAAGGCATCTGAACTTTGCCATAGGTGATTGGGAGTTGGTCTGATTCAAGTGGGAATTATCTGGAATGTGAACTAGACATGAAATATGTCATTGGACCAGTGAGCAGGGTTCAGCTTTTGGGAGCAGTTGTCAGGTGACAGGTACCAGTGACTTCTGTTGTATTTTTCTTTTGCAATGATTCATCCTTTAGACAAATTATGAGCTGTGGGAACTACTGCCTACCCTGAACTCTGAGGGCCTGGCTATAGTTCTCCAGTTTCTGGGGACCTGGGTGGAGCTCTGTGTCATAGTGACCTTTGGGTCCTCATTCCTTGTTATGTGCTTATGTCCTTGGCTGCTGCTCTCCTCTCTCCTGGGTCCTGCCAGCGTGCATCAAGATTCTTCCTACTCTGTCCCCCAAGAGCAGCTCTACATTTCTTGCCTGAATGGTTGGGGATAGTTGGATAGTTGATAAGGAGCTATCTGGCCTGCCCTGTTCATGCTGAATGTTGCAAAGAAGCAGTGGAGTTCTAAAATAACATTTAAAATTTTCTTTATTTTCAAAAATTTTTAATGTTTTATTCTTTTGGTAATTTTTATTATAGAAAAACCAATATCCAATGTATAATTTGCCATCTTAATTCTATTACATATACAATTCAGTGGCATTGATTGCCTTCACAATGTTGTAAGATCATTGCAAAAATTTTTTTTTCAGTACATGGTATTAAATCCAGGGCCTCAAACTAATAATAAACTCAACATGTATGAAATTTTACATGAGCAGGGGGAACCTTGCCTGTGATGCTGGGGCACGAAGGGAGGGTGGCAGGGAGAGGGGAGTGGATAGGAAGGATATCAAGAAGGATGGAGGGAGGGAGTATAGGGGATTCAACCCAGTGGGGAACCTTCGACTTCCATGAGAAGTCCAATTAACACAGGGGTTAAATAGGGGGAAACATGGAACCATTGGAAACCCAAGGGGGGAAACCATGGAATGGCATCAGCCTCAGCTATCTCTGTCATTATACTTCTGTTCTTGATTGTATGATAATGACTCCCTCCTAAATGTAAGTCTCTTTTTTTTTCAGGGCTGAGGACTGAACTCGGGGCCTTGTGCTTGCTAGGCAAGCGCTCTGCCCCTGAGTTAAATCCCCAACCCAGTAAGTCTATTTTTTTTTAACTAATAAAAAATGAATTAAAAAAAATCTGGGGCCTCACATATGCTTGCCTAGATCATAGTTAGGTTCATTAATGAAGCTTAGGAGTTCAGGAACTTAAAAAAAATCCCCATGTTTCTGTCTAATGCAGTTTAAGCTGGTCTTCTCTCCAGATATCTCTGGCAGAATTCACAGAGTGGTGGACATATTGGGTGTTGAGGGTACTGTGAAGGACTGATGGTGGCCAGCCGTCTGAGGCCTCCACTCCACTGGGATGCAAGCACTGTGGACAGAGTAGCTACATACTGCTGCTTCTTGTTCAACCTTTGACTCTATTTCTCGTTGAATGGTTGGGTGAACCAGGAATAGGAAAGAGGATGATCAGGGACAAGAAATGCTAGAGGTTACAGCCAAGGAGGAATCTTGGGAATGAGTGTGACCTAAGGTAGGTGTGTGTGTGTGTGTGTGTGTGTGTGTGTATTGGTAGTGCTGGTCTGGAAATGAGGCGACTGCATCTCTAGAAGAGAGAGTTCATAGTCTTGTCTGAGCTCTACTCTGCTCCTTTCCCTTTCCCTGCTTCCAAAAATTCTAGATAATTTTTTTTTTTTAGAAATAGAAATCTGTGTGTTTCAGGGCTGGAGTGGTGGCTCAGTGGTTACAGTGCTTGCCTGGCATGTACAAGGATGCAGGTTCGAACCCTAGCACCATGTACGCAACAAAGTGTCCGAGCAATGAAAGCCACATGAGAAACTAAATAAAGTTGATTCTCTCTCACTGACCCTCTCTCTTTCCAAACAAACAAAAAAAAAAATCTGTATTTCGAATTATAAGGCAAGTGGCAAAGGGGTCTGAGGGCAGATGATTTGGGGAGTGCCAACAACAGGTTAAGTGTACAAGGCTGTTCCAGGCTGTGACTCCCATCTATGAAAATTTAGCTGTAGTCTCACCAGAATGGATGCTTGTGTCACCTATGGTGATCTTGTTCAGAATCCTGGAGGGAAGGCATAGCTAAGAGGCCATTCTTAGATGGGAAGGGGGACTGCTAATTCCCAGACTTTAATTTCCTTTTTTTCAGTACTGGGGATTGAACCCAGGGAGGCCTTACCTCTGAACTACATCCTTGACCCTTTTTATTTTTTATTTTGAGGGGAGGGGTCTCATTAAACTGCCAAGGCTGGATTCAAACTTTTAATACTGCTGCCTCAGCCTCCCAAGTGGCTGGGATTATAGGTGTGTGACATTGCCCCTGGTCCAGACTTCAATTTAAGTACAGAAACAATAAGCCTGTCAACAGAAAGGCATGGTCTGAGAAGCATCAGCCCCCACCAGACTGTCACACTGAGGCATTTTGTGGTCAGACATGTGGGCCCCAAGCCTCAAATCCCCATCATTAACCCTTCTTCACTCCAGTCCAGAGAGGAGTGAGGGTCCTAAGCTGAAGGACCTCAGCCTCCCAAGGGAGATTAATCCAGTTCTACTCCTGAGTTCTTCTTCTCTTCCTGGTCCCCAGGATGTCTTATGCCACTTCCTGTCACAATCTTGTGAACATGTACTCTTTTATTAGGGTCTAGCTCTCTTGCACACAAGAAGGAAGAGACCCCCTTCTAGACCCTCATTTTCAGAAAGAAGGAACCAGCTCTTAGCAGTAAGGGACCACTGTGCCCACTGTCAACCAGACTTTAGCTTGCTTGCTTGTTTGCTTGCTTAGGTCTAATAGACTATGTGGCATCAAAGTCCTGGGGTGGGGGTAAGGAGAGATTAGCTTTGGACTGGAGTGTGTCAGGGCTCGTGTGCCCATTACGATATAGCATCAGGGCAGACTGCAATGCACTTCGGTGCTTGGAGCCAGGACAAGTGCCCTGGGTGCCCTTCTTTCAGCCATCATGTATTCCTGATGTCCTGTTTCTGCCCTGTTGTCAGACCATATGCTATGATTTCTGTCCAATTAGTAGCAGTCCCCAGGGCACTCTGGATTGAAAACTGGCTTTCTCTGAGAGACATTACTAAATCACTCTCAGAAGCAGAGGCCAGAGCCCTCTCCTTTTGCCTCCTGTGGAGCGGGTGGCTGGCCTCTGCAGTGTAGGGCACTATAAAAGGAGAGAGAGAAATTGGTATTTGGAGGGCGTCACATCCGTCTTGAACACGTGTGTACATTGAGGGGCAGTCATGGTGGGGGGGTATCAGTGTGTGTGGGGCAAACAGTCCATGGCTTCCAAAAGTGCTTAAATAAAGCCCAACGGGGGTCTGAGTACTGTTGGAGGCTATACCTCTGGCCCTGGGTGCTCTCCAAGGTGTTCCCAGTTTTCAATGAGGGGAACATCAGGTAGGTTGGAGAAGAGTAAGATCACGCAGGATGTCTGCTTCTGGTGGGAGAAACGTGAAGAAAGACTGGTGGTGGTACAGCTACTCTGGGACAGGGATGGGAGAGCTGGTTGTGTGGGCAGAGACTCGTTTGACAGTGTTCACACTGAACAGAGCTAATGGAAGGAATGGATTAAACCAGTGGTCTTTAAAGTGGGAGTGTGCAGAATGATCAAGTGGAATGTAAAAGTTTAGAACTTTTCCTTTTAAATCTAAAAACCTGTTTCACCAATATTACTACATAGATCAATTTAGGCACCCTTACTCAGCCCAAGTACCAGGTCTCCATGTTACATGTTGGCAGGAGAAGGGAAGGTTCTACAACACAGTGGATGGGGAAGGAGACCTCTGCTGGTCCTCTGCTGGTCCAGTTTCTTTCAAGTGTGGTATGATGTCTTACAAATTACTTCTATCCCAGGCAGTGGACAGACAGATTACATTATCTGATTTTACTTAAACTGTTCTCATAAAAGGGATAAGTGGTTTGAAAAAAATTCCTGCAAGGAAACCAATAGATTGAAAATAATATGGATAATGTAAGCAAAAGCAAACTTAAAAAAAAAAAAAGACTGAGCTGACAAAATCCTACTGTTAGTATGAAATCCTTTATGGTAACACGGTCAGCTCTGACAATGGAATTGCCCAAAAAGTTCAAATTTATTAAAAAAAGACTACTTGAAATATGGATTTACATGACCTTACATTGAACCTTGAGTTATTAACTAATAATATAAAAAATAAGCCATCATGATCAGCAAGACATGTGAATTCTGTTCGGAAATGAACCTTTGCAATTTTTTTTCAGTGATATTCCAAGCCAAGCAATGTTACTTGTATACATCTGTGAAACATTGCTAAATGTAATAAAAATGTTCAGAACTCTCTTTTGAGGCTTCCTAATTAATAGTAGGAGGTAAAATATCAGTCATTTTTTCCAGAAAGAATCAACCGTTCTGTTTGCCATGGTTCAAGTGATTGAATTAGCACAGAGAAAAGATGGCCACATATAAAAAAGTGCATGCTATTGAAAGACACAGAAAGCATTGTTGAAGATCTGAAGCAAAGGGTTTGGAACCCTTTGTGCTGAGGAGGTTGGCTGTAGGACTGGATGGAAGTGGCTAACACATTCACTTTAAGTCTTTGCTATACTTTTTGATGAAAGCATTCATGAAGAAATACTTAATACTTTCTGTGATCTACTAAAATAAATACATTATTTTAGTTATGAATAACTTACATAATGAAACATGCTGTGGATTCTCCATATGAGACTAACCACTGGCTGCCCTGTCTAGAATACAAAGCTGAGGCATGACACTCAGCTCATTAATCACCTCATCCATTTACAAGTGACAAGAATTAAATTGAAGCTGGAACAGCACAAACTACTACAGGATGTCAATAATGTGGCTTATTTGAAAACAAAACAAAATACCATGAATACTTACAATACTTTAAAATGAAATGTAGAATAAAACTAAAAATCTTTTCTATGAGTCAAAGATCTGCTAATTATCTCTGGGCAAAGAACTTGGAAGTTGTGGAATTTAAAGATGATTTTCTTTAACAAGAGGACAATGGTTCCAACTGTGTGCTTCTGTGAGCTGCTGGCTGTGACTAATCCCACTGTGCTGCTCAGCAGAAAGAAGCATTCTTTCCCTTCCTCCCTCTCTCTGATTATGATCCTTCAGGTAATGACATATTTTAA